>LPNX011082207.1:12959-24132 GCA_001517045.1 Pseudotsuga menziesii | reverse complement strand
TTTCACTTCACCGTGAATGCTGGACCAATCCCTCTTGGTCATGACACTTAGTGTCTCCGATCTATTTCAGACCTCTCAACCATGGAACCTCCCCACATGGTTTTCTTCGGCTACTAGGAACTTCATAGTCCTCACTCCCAGCGATACCTATATCCAAACATTGAATAGATTCACATGTTTAGTTTATTCTCATCGGTTTTATCTCTAGAAAAAGAGCTTAAAACATCATAACCAAATCATATACACATGTACATTCATAAGCAAAATAATCCAATACTTATTTGTATTGTGTGTTTCCTCGTTGGTCCACAGGATCCTGCTTCACTTTGCAAGCCTTGGGATCGCCTATGGACTTGGATGTTAGGTCAGCACGTAGGCTGCTCCACAACATCAAATAATTCATGTCCAGACAATACATCTTCATGCCGACTGGGCTTGGAAATTTACCACAACCATTTCCAAGTCCAGGATCTACTATGGATCCCTAGGCATATAAAATCCCAACATACACTTATACCAACATACACTTACACCAACATACACTTATATCAACAATAGGCCTTACTCCACAACCCTTCACAACAACTGTTTGCCTTTTCTCTTTAGTGTGCAACACCAAACTGCATCTATTTAGCTTGTCAACACAAGCAATATAAGCAAACTGATCAGCATTATTGCTCTAGAACTATAATCATATTTCATATCATTCACTATCAAGTATTGAAACACCGGGAGTGCGTCCACTCCTAGGGTGTAGTCAATATTGAAAACCCTTTTATGACTCAACATCGGGGAAGTGTGCACTATTTTCCGGTGTGTGCCATGTAGGCCCTATTCATACTCAAGCAATCGGTCATCATGGAAATAAAATCAAAACATGTTCTACATATTGAGTTTAACAATTTGGCAGGCGTATTTTTAGTTAGGGTCACAGAAAACTTATCCATTTGTCGATGCAGTATTCCTTCATTAAGGAGGAATGGGGGCTCCCTCCTCTAAGTTGACAGTCCCTCGGTTTGCCATCCCAACTCCTTTTTACATTTCATATCCACACATTTCTTACCGACATGATCCATACCATCTCACTCATGTTTCTTACCAAACATGTAGTGTAGATGAGACATTTCCAAAATGTCCAATGGAATTTCACCCGAAACCCATTTCCAAGATAAGGGAAAACCTTCCCATGAAGTTTGGCTCCTGCAGGCCATCAAGCATGATCTTCCTGCAGTGTGTACCCCTGGAACATTCATCAAATATCCAAACAATCAATCATTATCTGATAATACAATCCAAGTTGATTGTTCCATAACCAAGCAATGACATTAGTAATTAAATTCAATAGGAATTTGCAATTTTGTCTACTACAGAAATTAGTTTGCTTGACAACGAGGTAATCCTCAATTGTGGGTCTCTTGTAAGAAGCACCACTATGCCCATTGTAACTTTATGCTTACTAGCATAATATGATTACCCACTTACAATGCGTCCTCTTGACACAATCTTATGCAAGCCAATAGTGATTAGTAGTTGTCAGTAATTTCTTAAATCCAAAATTCACAATTCAAATTTAACAACCCATTATGCATACCAACTATTTTCACAGCCATGAGACTCTTCTCATAAGGTTTGGCTCTTTCACATGGTAGATTCCAGCATTTGTCATGGTCTTACTCTCATTTCCATGCTCTAAATAATCTACCTGAAACCTGAGCTTCAATCAACCAAACACTTGGTAAGTCTAGATGCCTATAACCTTTTCATTGTTCACAAGCGTATCATTTGTACCACCTTGCTCTTCCATAGAGCATTTCCAATAGCCAATTGATCATGACTACCTTCTTCATGCACTTACTATCCTGCATTCATAACAGCCTTTGAAATGGTTCCTTTACCACTCCTTGGAATTTGTCATAATCAACTCTTACCTTCATGGGTCCTACTTACACCCTTAGCATTACCAGTTTGGTTAGTCTCTTGCAGGCGATCGCAAACATTGCTCACCAACCTTTGATCCTGGACTTGTTGCCTCATCCCTTTCTCCATAGGGTTGCTGGTCACATTTGTCAGCATCAGCAACATATTCATCCATGTCCATGTTGTCGTTGGTTTTTCCACTAATGCCAACACCAATGCAATATTTAACATTAGTGGTACATTATAAATGTATAATTCTCACTATTCTTACCAACATGTAATATCCTATGCATGCAAGGCATATCCTCATACATTTCATGTATAAAATTTGTAATCGTAATTAGCAAGATAGGGTTTAAGGAAATTTCCCTTTTTAATTCCATCATCCTTGCATGGAACTCCTCTTCCACACAACAGCTGGTTTTTCTTCATAGTCCTTGCTACCTCTGGGCATGCAATTCCCAAGTTTGTCCATATTGACAGCAGCACATTTCTTTTTCAAACAATCACTAGTACCTTGCTGCTACGCATTCAAACTCTGGTAATTCTCCTTTGTTCCCTGCTGGATAAGCTTTCCAATGCCTATCCACATGCTTCATTCTAACCTCGGGTGTGAAAACCACACCACTTCTAAAATGAAGATTTTCACCAATTTTAGGCAAAACACACAACTGTATTTTGGTCTAGAATGTGAACTTCAGCCAACTAGAATTCTCTTCCTTTTCAGCCCTATAATCCACTGGCAGTCTACTAAAAATCCACTGAAAAACAGTTGAAATTTGCTAAGAGAAATTCCACTTTGAAAAACCCAAAATTTCTTAAATAGAATCAGGTCTCATCCCAACTAACATTTTGACGTTTCGGTGGTTAGAACGACTAATTTCCTCCGCTACTCATCGGCGGCCATACAACTAACCCTTTCTGTGGTATCTGCAATTTGTTCATCTACGCTTCTGGACTTTATCGACGATGCCAAAGTCTATCCCTCGGCGGTCAAACAACCAATGTTTTTCGTCATTTCGGGTCTATAGTTATCTAATCTTCTTATATTTATTAGCGATTAGAACCCTTAAGCCTGGTGCTGCAGCGGCGATGCCAAGGACTGTTCATCACCGGTTAAACAGCTAATGTCTTTCGTTGTTTCGGATCCCCATCCGTCTAAGCTTCTGAGTCCTTTATCAGCGCTGCAAGAGCCATCATCAGCGATCGAAACCGCTAACCCTTACCACATTGGCAATTGGAACCACAATTCTTTGGGTGAACAGTTCTTTAGGTAGCCGCAACTATGGGAAATAAACTCACTATGGGTTCCGCAGACCATACAACCCGTCAGTTGTCTCATCAACTGATTTTCGGCGATCTGATCCACTAGTATTTCCCGTCGCACTGGAAATTCAAACAACAAATCCTTTCCGCTGCGTTGGCGACCAGAACCACTATCCATCAGGCAGATAGTTCCTTAGGCATCCGCAATAGTGGGCAGTAAACCGTCTATGGATTCCACAGCTAAACAACTCATCGGCGATCAAAACAACTAATCTATCCCGATGCATCAGCAGACTGTTCAACTAACTGCCTCCGATGTATCGGCAGTCCAATCTACTAATATTTTCCGATGGTTCCAGCACTTCAGAAAAATGTTATTTCCTTGTCTATCACCGCATCGGCTCCTCAAACAACTAACCTTCGCCGACCTTTCAGCAATCTTCAGGAGATCTCCACCGAAACTGCGGCTCTACCTTCAACTAATTTCAGATCGAAACCTTCTCTTCTCTTTCATCGTTGCATCGGCAACCTCATCCTCTAATTGTCGGTGATACAATATTCTATTTTTCTTCGATACTTGCCACCGTATCGGTTGCTCAAACAGCTAAATTTCATCGATGGTGGTGGTGTTTCGACGACTCCATCACCTAATCATTGGCGATCCAATCAGCTAAACTTTTTCGATCGCTGATGGTCTCATGACTTAGAAAAATTTTTGAAAATTTTCTCTTTATCTTCTTTCTGTCATCGTTGTCGGTGGCTCCACCAACTAACTTTCTCTCTTTCCGCGCCGACGTTTTGGCAATCGCATCAACTATTCTTCGCCTATCCAAACAACTAATTCTCTCTGATGTATCAGCTCAAACTTCTTCTAAATTTTGCTGATCAAAACGCCTAATCTTCACTGGTCATCGGGGTCTGTATCGGAGGGTCTTCCAACTAAGTTCTCTGACGATCCAACAGTCTCAACACTTGAATATTTTTCAAAGGATTTCCTCTTTGTTGGCTTATTTCTCCTGATGGCATCGGCTCTCAACACCTCTTCATTTTTGCCGTTGCGGCTCCCTTCCGGCGAGCCTCCCCTTCTTCTATCACCGCGGTTGCATCGGAAGACTTCTCGTGAAGCTTCCCGTCATTGCGGCTCCATCTCTAGGTTCTGTCTGTTGTGCATCGGACGGACTTTCGCCTAGCTTATCCAATAATTTTCGGACTTAGAAAATTTTTTGAATTTTCTCCTGTCATTCACATATTTCTCTTGTTTTCTTCTGGGCAGTAGGCACCCTGCCTTTATTAACTATTTCTCATGGCCCTCTAAGGCACAATTGCTACAACATACGCTCTGTCACTGCATCTTCACGGCCCATTCAGGCCCATGCTGCAACCTCTGCTCTGATACCACTCTGTAATGTCCCCAACACTCTGACCGGCAAAGAGGACGCTACTAACATCGAACATACGGGAAAATAGCTCCATGAAGATGGACAGGGATAAATGATGATATTAAAAAGCTTAAACATAATACATACCAAGATGCATAATCCATCATACAAGGATGCATAGTTACTCAACATACAGTGAAAGAAAACATATACATTCTAGCATCAACATGTTCATCATTATGGTTCATTAGACATTAGATAGTAAATGTAAATGTAGAAGAAAAATGGGCAAGAGTGCTTATCTTATAAATATCACGTCCTGCAACCAGCTATGTCGCTGCAATGTTCCACCCAACCATAGGCCAACGTGCTCATCAATCTCTCAGCAACACTGCCACCCCCGAGCTAGGCATGATTCCTCAAGGAATAAGGGTCAAAGCAGGCTTACACATAGCCAAGGTACACAAATCATCCAAGCCCACACAGTAGGGTTTATCAGGCTATCAAGGAGCTAGGAAAGGCTAAATGCTAAGCTGGTGGCCCCATACACCAGTTTTCTCAAGCATACCCAGCCTCTAATCCCACTCTCAACAGTCCGAAGACCCACCACTGCATACCGCAGCAAAACAACCCATTCACAGCTTTGTGAAGAAGGAAAATACAACCGGGTGACAATCCAAAACAAAAGGTGAAACATAGTTCAGGTCCAACCACACTCCAGAGTTTTTCTTGGCCCTAGCGTAGCCAAAACAACTCAGCAAAAATCCCCAAAAGACGTTTGCTGCCTCCACAACCATGAAGCAACCCAAAACCAGGGTGAATCGACAACCCAAACTCACAATGAAAACTATGGCAGCCTTACATAGTCCCAAAACAGGGGAGAAGCCAAAATTCCAGCGTGGATAGAGGAAAACTCAGCTAACAAGTGTGGAAGTCAACAGCCAACCAACATCCATGAGCCCATAGCACACACAATCCCCAATGTAAGGGCTGGAGAACTTACACAGGAAAAAAAGGGGAAAAGAACAAACTATCAACCTGTGCGCAAAGGAAAAAGACACAGCCCAGGAAAAACATGGAAGAAAACATAGTGGTCTACAGCTCATGATCCACCACGAAGGATGGAAAACAATACACAGCTCAATAATGCCAAAGGAAAACCGGTTCTCTACGTGAATGGAAAGAATACCACCACAGACCAACAAACTGCATGAGAGAGGGAAAGCAACCAACCCCCAAACCAGAAATCGCACCCCCTTCTTAACTCAGCTCGACGTGAGGAAGATGAACCATCCCCCCTATGTGTCCCTGTGTGAGAGTGAACCCCCAAAATCCTAGAGAGAGGTGTAGTGATGTTTCCCTTACCCACATGAAGGTGGAGAGAGGACCGGTGGAGTGAGCGTGTGGCAAAGACTAATAGTCCTTCCACCCTCCACTTCCAGCAATTAAATGCCTCAACAACTCAGCAGAACATTAAAAAGGTGGTTGGATGAGACAAGGGAAGGTGAGAAAAATAGACAGGGTGATGACATGTAGCTTTCTCCCCCATGACCCTAGGTTCATCATTCCCCCCCCTATCCTTTGGAATCATGCCCTTTTCATTTTAACGTTGCACCGTCGTAGCTGGCTGTAGGTTTATTTTAATTGATGTGCGTATTTACATGATGCCAAACTCTAATGTGTCGGATAGCATGATATACCATCGGCAACTATCCCTATTGTCATAACATACACAACCAAATCGATGGTGGGGCTTTTTCCTTTAGCTCCACACCACGATTAATTACAAAATATACATCATGTATCTTTAAATGCAAACGGGGTCAAAACCAGGGTATTACAGCAATAGGTGTGTTTTGCAACCCAGAGGGAATTACGATAAACTCATAGTGACCATAACAAGTCCTAAATGTTGTTTTAAATATATCTTTGTCTTTAATTCACACTTGATGATATCCCGACCTCAAATCTATCTTTGAAAATATAGTTTCTCTGCAGAACTGATCGAATAGATCATCTATTCGGGGAAGTGGGTATCATTTTTTAATAATCATTTTATTTAATCTCCTATAAGCTATACATAATCTTAGTGTTATGTCTTTCTTTTTCACAATCAAGACCGATGCTCCCTAGGGAGAGACACTTGGTCGAATGTACTTTTTATCGATTAGTTCTTGTTATTGTGATTTTAGTTCTGTGAGTTTGATTATATTCATTCAATATGGATCTTTCAATACTGGTACTGCTCCAAGTATCAAATCGATTGTGAAGTCTATATCTCTTTTCGGAGGAAGTCCATGGACTTCTTACGGAAAGATATCCTCGAACTCCTTTAAAAAGGGTATGTCCTCCAATTTAGGTTTCATATCATTTTCTTTATCATTCATTATATAAACTGTGAATACTTTACACCCTTTTCTTACTGGCCTTTTATTTTGAAAAGTAGAGATTTCTCTAATGGTTACCTTCCTAGGAATTCCTTTCACCTTTATACTATTTCCATTATTATCTATACATGTAAATGTTTTATCAAAAAAGTTTAGCAAAAATTTATGTTATTCTAGCCAATCCATTCCTATTAACAAATCATAGGATCCTAAAGGCAATACATTTAGATTCACATGCGTAAGGAAATCATTCAACATTATCTTACAATTTCTAACAATACTAGTAACCTTTCGTTTTGTACCTATGGCTAACTATACTAACCAATACTTATTAAACTTTTCAGGTACTAATTTGCATAAATCAACTATTCTATGTGAAATATAACTTAGTATTGCACCTAGATCAATTAAGATAGAGATAGTTTTATTGTTTATCATACCTTCAATTTTGACCATAAAGGTCTGGTGTTCTGCTTGCCAATTTTCCAGTGTAGTGCAAATTCTAGGCATGCTCTGTGCCATGTCTCCAACTCTAACTACTTCTTGTATAGAATGTACATTAAAATTATTTTTCCTTTCTGGGAAGTCTTTAAAGTAGTGCAGTCCTCCACACTCCCAGCATTTTACATGTTCTTTATGTGCTGAATTTTTATTAGGAACATTTGAAGGCTCTTTTATAGAAGAGTTTTTGGGTTTAAATTTTTTGTAATTATTTCCTTGGTACAACCTATAGCTGTTCCCTGAATTCTTATGAAATTTATTTTGTTTATTTTTAGGATCATAATTTTGGTTCTTTTATTCTTCCAAGCAGGCATATTTTCTCTTTTATTTTTATTCTAGTCTTAACAGAAGTTTGTCTTCCTCATCGCTTCCTCTAGCGTCTTTGGATTGTCATATGTATTCAATATGTTCTTTAAACATGAGGGGAAAACAACTAAGGAATCGATGTATCGTTGGCTTCTCATAATTTATGTAGGGGACATAGCTAAGTAAGCTTAAGAACTTACTACAGAGTTATTTCATTGTCATGGCCCATAGCCTTAGTTCATAAAACTCCTTATCTTTTTCTTCATAACACTGTTCAGATAAATATTTTCTTTTAACTTAGTTTCTTAAAAAATTAACAAGTCACATACCTTTGTTTTATACCCTTAACTTTCTTTATGTCTTTCCACCATATATCTTCCTTTCCGATCAGATTATAGATGGCCATTTTTCCTTCAATTCATCTGAGTAATTATATATTTGGAAGCATTTCTTCATTTCGGTCAGCCAATATTTTGCCTCCTCGCCCTTCTTGATTTCCCCATTAAACATGGGTGGTTTAATCTTCTTGAACTCCCCAAATATTTCCTCATAGGGTGTGTACTTTTTATTCTTTTTATTGTCGTCACTGCTTTCACTTAACTCTTGTGATTTTTTGTGATGTTTAACCGACTCTTCACTTAAAGTGTCACAGTTATGGCTGGAAAATTCCATCTGTCTACCCTTGTGTTTATTGTATGGGGAAATTTTAGGCAGTTCCTATTCAAATTCTTTATTTTTATCTTTTTCTTCATTATGGATTTTTGCTAGCAGGATAGTGTTCAGTTCTTCTTGAGCCTTTATAATTTTCTCATTATCTTCCTTAACCTTTATTAATCCAAATCTTAGTTTGTTAATAGTCTATTTTAGTTTAGATTTATTGTCATGAGTTTCATTCAGATCTACCCAGAATTCTCGATCCCTTATGTTACCCTCTTCATTATTTAAAGGTTGTTTCGAGCGACGTTCCTCTTCTGCAGACATTCCTGCAATTGCCATATTTCCTGCAAAATATATTTGTATTTCTCTTTGTTATGTGTAAGAGAGTTTTCCAAAAAAAATAAACAAATGTTAGTTTGTTGTTTTCTATAGCAGTTTTGTTTTGAGCCTATTCAGGCCTAGTGTTGAAACCGTGCTCTGATACCATTATGTAACGCACCCAAAAATTGTACATTTTTTTTACATGTGTTATTTTTGTCTTTGCTTTAGCATCATTCCAAGTTTATTTTACTATTGATTCTAATATCTGATATTTTTTTGTTTACATCGGGAAACATTGATGAAAAAGACGATCAATTCCTTTAGGAACCTTCGGCCACACTCCTTTAGGTGATGTGCTTTAGTTAACTTTGTTTATTTAAAAAAAATTCTTTAAGTTAGGTTGGCCTAGCCTAAGATGTGGGACTCTATACTTGTCCTGTCCCAGCCTATCATTTAACTCGAAAGTGATGTTTATAAGACTTGTCCTCATCACAGTTGTACGACCTACCCCTAAGTATGAGACTTAGGTTTTGTACAAGCATGTTTTCCATGAAAATATATATTGGTCTGAATATAAAGATGAGGTTAATTAACCAAGGAAGCACAATCTGGTTTAATGCGTTTGAAGAGGCCCTAGACCTCCGTGGTGTAATTATTATCATGCATGTGTTATAGGTGTTCATGGTTTTCAGCTCTATCATTTACATGTTTATACCATTGGTTATGCTTATAAAAAGGTTCTATTATTATAATACCAAGGTTGATTGGATTTGTTGAGCCTAGAGCTAAAGTCATGGTTATGCAACAATTAAATATTTAAAAGGTTTAAGAGTTACCCTAACTATTATGTTCATATTACTTCTTGAACCTTAGGGAAAGGGAAGCGATTAGCCATGACCAGGATGGCATTAGTCCAACCTCACAATAAAATTATTCCAAAACCCATACTTGAAGGTTTGTATAAAGTTAAAGTATTATGGTGTGTGTGCGTACCAAGGTTGAACCAAAGTTATAATATTTTGTTTGGAATATGAGTATGTTTCAAGTTCTACATCGATTTATGGTACAATGGTGATCTGTGCAATAACCAATATTTTGATTTGCAATTATTGTTGTAATAAACGTGTTCGTGCACTTTTATTGGAACTTTTGGGGTTTGTAATGAATGGTGTGGCTTGGCTGTGAGTTGAAAACACATCCAGGCCCACGAGGTGGTACAGGCCTTCAACTACCCTACACCTGGATGGTGATAACAAAGAGAGAAATAGGGTTTTGTATATGGATTTCACTTGGTCTTTGGATGCGTTAATGTTGTTTGGATTTGTTGAAATTCTGGTCGAGGACCGAACTCTGCAATTTGTGGTTTCTCCCATGAAATTGTCATTGTGCTTACTGGTTCTAGTTTTGTTCTGATGTGGTAAAAACTCTAGAGTTTATTTCACTGGTGGCCCCATTCTTCCAAGCTCCAATAGACCATCAACCATGATCATCCAGCGCCCGGTTTGGGTGAATCCACAGACCTGGGTAACACTTTTTGGCAAGCGAATTTGGAAAAAAACCAAAAAACGTACCTCGGTCGAGGGCTTGTTAAACCCTCGACCAAGCTAATAATATCTCGACCGACCTTTTTTGAAGCCTTCGACCGAGGTTTTTTTCAGCCCTCGGTCGAGGTATCTATTAACCCTCGGTCGTGGTATTAAAACCTCGACCGAGGGTTAATAAATACCTTGACCGAGGTATTAAATCGGTCAAGGTATGGACCTCGGTCGAGGTATATACCTCGACCGAGGTGCCTCTGTAAAAAAAACTATAAATAGAGGCCACAGACCCCTTTTGTAAATAAACATGATTTTTACATTTAGTCGAGAAATCACTAAATTACCAAAGGTTTTAAATACTAAAAATACTTTGCTCCTTCCTATATAATTTTTAATTTAAAAAAACTACAATTATGTGATATGAATTTCAAAGTCATATCACATAATTGTAGTTTTTTAAAATTAAAAATTATATACGAAGGCGCAAAGTATTTTTAGTACTTTTAGAGAGATGAAAATGTGAGCATGAAAAAAATGATATGACATCATTTCCTTGGGTTATATCAATTTATAGATCTGTAGATATGGGTCGAGGAGTCATAGGAGTCATAGAAGTCATAGATTTGATCAATCATATCTATGACACCAAGACTCCAAGACCCATTTCTACAAATAAAGATAAATAACTCTTTCTTTCATTTCAAACACCAACTCTCAACAAATGTAATGACCACGTACGTTTTTGTCTTAAGGCTGCTCCCTTTAAATAGAATAGGACCTCGACCGAGCTAATACCTCGGTCGAGGGCTTAAAAAAATAGACTTAGCCCACATTCAAACAAATGGAAAATTTCTTGTGCCTTGCAAAGGTGTAAACCCTGCTATTCCTAGCACATAACTAA
>LPNX011082207.1:0-12411 GCA_001517045.1 Pseudotsuga menziesii | reverse complement strand
TATATGCGTTTAGAGGGCTTCTATCTAGCACATGAGTAAAAAATCAGGTTTTCATCGCCAAATTTGGCCAAAAAGTGTTACCCATCTTCATGGAATCACCCGTTTGCGTTAGCAGGTAAGACTACAGAAAACTTGTTGCAAGTCTAGTTTTGTCCAAAGTTAAACTTAGTTTTTCCTTGACAGATAAACTTTTTTTTTGTTTTCTTTTTTGCAGACCTATAGGCATAAGGGCGCTCAGAGGAGATGACCCTTGTCCACCCACAACCAGCATCACAGTAAGAAAACTAACCCTATGAGCATTAGCTAGTTCAGTTTCTAAAAGTTATTTAAATGTTAAAAACGTAAATTTTCCTTGGTTTCCTTGCAGGTTTTGGCACTGGGAGGAAGGCGATAGGGTCACCTTCTCCCAAGTTTGCATCTTAGGACGCCTCTGTAAGTAAAATCAACCTCAATACTTAATTAAATTTTTTACATTTCCTTCTCTATTTAAAAACATTGACCCTCTTTTGTTTGATGGTTGTAGGACCCAACGGCAAGGTCGTGAGGTTCCCACCGGTGACTGCAATTCTAATATAAGTTTCTTATTCTTTGTGTTAAATCTTTTTTGTACAATTTTCATTGTAACAAAGCTTGAGGGTTTCACCTGTGTAATAGATTGGTTTAAGACTACCATATTTGATGGTTTCACTTCCTATAACATTCGATGGTTTAAACCTATTAATGTTTAAGGTTTTGTAAAGTTTCTTTTTGCTTAAGAACTTATACATAAGTCTTGTACAACAATGGTGGCCATTGTGAAATGGTCTTATGGCCATCTAGACTGCTTAAAGGAATTTGATATGTATATTTTTAAATATTAAAGTGAGGGTTATCTGTGAACCCTCGGCCACCATCGAGGATGGTCTCATGGCCACGTATCCTTTTCATTTTTGCTTTATTGTATTACATGGATTTTATTAACGCTGTAAGCTGCAATGGTGGACTCTCTTATGAGTTCTTATGCCCATCTTGAAGTGGGTTGTGATTTTAGTTGTGCCCTGCATTAGACTATATCTATCGATCTGTGTGTGCATGGAGATTAACCCATTAATCCTTTTGTTTGATAACATTACAGTTTTGATGTGTATTTATGTGCTTTTTAAAATAAATATATGGGACTTGATCCCATAACTTTCATGAGTATGGTTTCCCAACTTTTGAGCGCCTAAGGCTCTACCTCTAAGTGATATTTTACTGCTACTATGTAATTGTTTAACGTAGGTTATTACAACTCGACTTGGAAGCCACATTGGGGTGTTTGCCCAAAACGCAGATCCTCCTGTAGCAAGGAATAATGCGATTTTTAGTGTAAGTAATGAAGATTTGACTTAAATATTTCGTTAGGTATCCCAATGTATCCAATCCTATGATTATTTAAAGAAAAGAGTGGAAGTTATAATTTTTTATTGGTTTACAATGTGGATTTACCCATGGTGATTGACCTCCATGATGTTATTAGAACTGATAATTAATTTATCAATCTGTTTCGTAGATTGTCTGTTAGTTTTTTTATTACATGTACCTACTAAGGGAAAATTAAGGGTTTCCAAATCATAGTTTATTATTGTAACCTTAAGGTATTTGATCCTGTGACTGGTGATGTGATTATATAATAGATCCAATATTTTCATATACAAACTTTCAGATCTGCTAGAAAGTAAATAGATCTATAATTTTAATACTTAGTTAAGGATCTTTGATCCATGAACTCGTTTCGTTTGTAGACATATTTTACTAAATGATTAATACTTATTTGTTTCCTATGTCATAATATTATGAATATTATTTAAAAAGGAGTTCGGTCTAAGCTAACCATTTACAGATATAAATACCAACGTTAGTCATTCTACAATAGAGGTTTTTAGATAAACATAACTTAGAATCACGTGCTTACTTAGAAGGATGAATATCTAATATGATATTCAGACATTATAAGTCTAGTTGATCATTTATCTTTAAAATGCAAGGTAGTAAGATATATGGGGCGATGCATAACATTAATATTGAATATTGTTAATTTGTAATCAGAAGTCGAACATATGCTACTTGAATGGAATTCGTATGTAAAACTAGGAAGAAAATACAGATCTATACACACCGCAGAAAATCAGAATTTATTTGAGAGTTAATTAGCTAACATGAAATTCAAAATACAAAAAGTAAAATGATCTAGAAATGATGCATCTAGGAAATTACAGTTAAATATAAATAACTATGTGCTACTAACTAAATTTACTCCATTAGTACCGAATACACAAATAATGATTGTTATTTAAACCATTACATGCATTTTGAACAACCCTGTATATTTTTATATGTAAGAACGTGTTCCGGCGATAATGAATATGTGGATGCGTTGGATTTTAAAACCCTTTCATGCATCTTTGAACATATCTAATTCATGATCTTCTTGAGTTTGATTTTGTAGAAATCTTTATATGTAAGAACGTGTTCCGGCGATAATGAATATGTGGATGCGTTGGATTTTTAAACCCTTTCATGCATCTTTGAACATATCTAATTCATGATCTTCTTGAGTTTGATTTTGTAGAAATCTCTCTCTCTCTCTCTCTCTCTCTCTCTCTCTCTCTCTCTCTCTCTCTCTATATATATATATATATATATATATATATATATCATGATCTTCGGCATCATTGTGTAATAAGTCTCTGCCTGAGTTTATTTGTTAAACAGGTCTAGATATATGAAGATCGTGAGCTTCTATTTCAATGTCTAAACAGGTGTGAAACAAGTCTCAGAACATGTTTTTCCATTGTACGCTTGGATGTGTGTGTGTGTGTGTGTGTGTGTGTGTGTGATTTAATATTTGCATTCGCTTCCTTATTTCCTGAGTAGAATGACAACTAGGGACCAACCAAAATCACAATTCTAGGGTCTCCATTATATATCTAACACTCTGCAATTGTTCTTTTGATTAGCCCCTTGTTATGCAATCTAAAACTGTGTGTTAATGGGATAGCAGATCTCTTCCTGCGTTTTTGAAATGTAACCGATTTGAAATGTGTGGGTTCAATATAACCTCCAAAATCTGAAATATAAGCATTGTGTGTATGCATTGATCATTTATGGATATGTATGGGTTTGATACAAAATAGAATTGTGTAGGCTTTAGATCTGTCCTAGCTTTTTCATTTTTTTGCAATTTCATCTAGAAAATGTTCCAACCTGGTCTGTCATGATCCTAATGACAAGTCTGACCTGGTTTGCGTGTATCTACGTTTTGATCACTGAAACTTGTTGGGTACGTGTATGCGATTTAACTCATCTGCATTATATCTTACATCGACATAACCAAATATTTTCCTACTAGGTGGCTTAGTTTAGAAATATTTAATGTTAATTGTATTCCTAGCTTGATGAGGAACGAGTTAATATTCTAATAACCAAATTATCTTAAAACTTATCTAAATTTATAACCTTACCTTGGTGGATTCGCCGCCCAACTTGAGGGTGGCTATAGGTGAAAAAACTTGCGCCAAATAGAGCCAATGGTTGGGAGGAAATTTGTAGACATGCTTTCAGTCACACAAGTCCTTTTCATATTAGAGTAGTATCCGTAATGGTTAACTTCGTTATGGAAATATTTTATCATGTTTCAAGATTATTATGTAGCTTACATCGTTAAAATTATAATTGATTTATAGTGCTATTATGTACATTGAATTAACATGTACTTCTAAGTGGTGGCTGCAGAGAATGTGTGCCAATGGTAGAAAGAAGTTAGACTAATCATTGGATGACAATTATTGTGAAATCAGTCTGTATATATTTATAATTAGTTCTGTTATCATCTAAGATAATAAAGTCATCTAAACCTTGTTGTTTTCTCATCAACCGACTCAAGAGACTCATACTTCACCTCCGACGACTTGTTCCTAGGAGTTCGAGTACCATATATGGTTTCTTGTTATGGGGTATGTTAATCGTAACTAAAGAACGGGTTTAATATGTAATTGTCATTTCATTCAAAGGACTGTCATACGACTAATATAATGCATGTGTCTTATTATAGTATTCAATGTTATGTAAGAACCTCCTAATGCATCTCTGTATAGAGTTTATTTGAAGGTTGAACAATGTCTATTAATTAAGGATCCTAGTGGATATTATAAAAGATACATAAGATGTGTATTGGGAGTAAAGGGCCTCCCTTTTGTTAAAGTATGAAACCACTAATTATTAAGCATTTACATGTCATTTTAGTATAGTGGTTGTATTTTGTATCTATTGATAGTTTATGGGTATGTTACAATGTGTTACTCTAAGACTGAAAAAATTTGACAACACTTATTTTACATATGCATAATAGTTGTAAATCAAGTTTTCATGTGTAGTAATGGTAGTGAAAGTGAAGAAAATGATTATATAGAGGGAGGGGTTTTGCTGATTTCAAAAAGTATTTTTTAAACACTAATCAAAATCTTAATAGCACTTTAAAAATATTTTAATGGAGGGTATGAAACATTATTTTCATGAATTGCATGACCACAATATTTTAGCATCTTAATATTCCACATTAAAATTCCAAAAAGGAAGCTAGTTGGCCAAAGTGCATGCATATTGAAAAAGCCAAGAACACTACAATTTAGCTTGTGAGTCACCAACACTCAATTAAAAAAGTGGGTTATTTAAACAATTACATTTCTTTTTGTTTTATTAACAAAATTTCTTATTGTTAAATAATGAAATTATTGCACCTGAGGTGCTCTCCAGCCTAGTATGGGGGAGATCGTGTCAAGTTAGTCATGTTATGCTAGTAGACATAAATAAAAAAATAAAAAATATAAATTACATATCCACTTATATAAAAAAAATAATAATAATAAATAAACTAGCATAGATCCATTTTAAACCCAAATCTATCAAAAAAATCCAAATGATATCAAAATATACACCTCAAGAAATTGGATCTCTCTTGGTGCTTTATAGATCCAGGGTTAAAATGAATCTTTATATTACACCATGCTTTATTAAATTTTAAAAAAAAAACATATAAATAAAATTATAAACACAAAAATCATAATTATTTTTTGAAACAAAATAAAATGCTCATTATAAATGGAATGCATTTCACTGATTTAAGATATAAATATATATTTTCAAATTCAAGATAAAATAAATATAGTTTTAATCATTTTAGTTACTAACCACATATAAATTAATTTCAATGCTATTTTCATATATACCCATTTACGTTGAGAATATTTTCTCCATTTATTAGTAAATAGGTTATTTTAAAGATCACATTTAGAACTATGGCATTCTGTGTAACATGTGATTCCACGCTTGGTGCCTTTTAGTGAATATTATTAATCTTTCAATTTTGTCAACATGATTTCACTTTTAATTAAATTGCACTTCATAGTTCATAGTTTGGGTATAAGTTACAAACCTAAACTTTATAAAAAGTTAAAGTTATAGTTTGGGTATAAGTTTGTACATGCTTTGCACGATATCTTTGGTGATACAGGGTTTTTCCTGTCTCTGTTTATGTCTATCCCTCAGAAGTGCTCCTCTTTAGAACGCTGTTCAGATGGGTTATTGGCTCTCGATCGATGTGACTGATCTGACAGTCCCATTAACATGATGAGTCTGATTTCTGATGGGTTCATTTCTTGATATTGGTGCCACTCCTCCTTTGATTTCAAGGTGGTTGTCACGGCCTGATCTTGCTGAACATGTATAATGTCTTTTGATTCTATGAATAACAAAGGCAGATTTTTTCCTCTTGAAAAAAAATAAAAAGTTAAAACTAATATGATTTCGTAGAGAGTAATAAATATTTTATTATTTCAAATTCAATTAAATTGAACTTCAAAGTTTGAGTATAAGTTACAAATCTAAACTTTATAAAAGTTAAAATTAATATTATATTTAGAGAGGAAGAAAGTAATAAATATGTTATTATACCTGCTTGCGGCTGGTATATTGTAATCGGTCGATTTCAAACCTCGTTGACTTTTGCTATTAGCTGGTGCATATCGGTGCATGTTTAAAGGATTAAAATCTCTATTCCAAAGTTTGACTTTGTAACATGAAAAATATCAATTTTTAAATTTATTAAAATCGTATTTATTTGTGTTGCTATTGGTTAAGCAGGGATGATGTCATCCTCGAAGTTTGCTATCTGGATTTGGGTTGACATGTGTCCACCTGACGTCATAATATTAAAATTAAAAAAATGAAAATTATATCCATTGCCAAGTGGCACCATCGGAGCCAGCTGTTCTGGGTTCGCGTTTGCAGACTCGTTGGCCATCAAATGCGTGGTTCTACTGGGAATCCCTGACATCATCGCCCGCGAAGGTCCCCGCGCGACTGTTTCTCTCCATGAAATCGCAGCCAGGCTGTCCACTGATTCGCCCCACGCCTCTGCCTCTTCAGAAAGATATGCCATGCATGTGAGAGCTGAAAATCGAAAGCAAAGAGAAGGTTTCTTATTTATTTTATGCTCAAACTCTATCCATCGTTGCATATGACTTTCTTTAGCATGAGAGTGACCCATGGCTGTAGCATCCTACTGCATTGATTTAAGCACTAACCCAGAGGATTCTCTAACCAGACTAACTCTATGCCCTTCTGTCCTGCTGCAAACTTCCGTCTTTGGAGAGTCTCAACATTACTAGGACAATTTGAAACAAAATAATATCAGCTAAGATGTCAAAAGAGGCAAGTAAATGTGCCCAGGAAAGGAATGCGATGAAAGGAATTGCGGGTAGAGATGAAAATAAACACCACTTTTATAAATGCATGGCTTATGACCACAATAATTTAGACTATCCAGAACTACGGTACTACCACATAAGACTTAAGATTTCAAGAACAATGTCGCGCTGAAACAGAAATCCTGGAAGATTTGTCAGACAGGATGTTAATAAGATCGGCCACAAGGTCAACAAAGAGAGATGCATACAAGAGACCTAATATGTGGTCATGCCAGACATCCTACCAACATGTGTAGCGTTTTTGGTTGGATCTGGATAATGTTGGTGACAAGGCATGTGCCCATTATCTAACAATCAAGATTAAGGTTAGAGTTAGGTGCAAGAAATGATGTGGGTAAGTGATACACATCTTTGGAATCTGGATAACCTCAGGCTAACGGGTTAGCTATGTTGTATATAAGCTAGAGCATTAATATGACATGGTTCATATTCTATCTACATTTTCATGTTTATCGTGAATGTGTGGTCCTCTCTTACAGGCCAACATTCATTTTAGGATTTGCTTATATTACTAGAACCTGATCAAGCTCTGCTTTTCAAATTTATGAACCGTAATTTTACCATATATTTCGCTGGCTTGATCTCATTATATCAAGAACTTGAATAAGGGAGGGTCTTCTGGGATAATTAGGACTTCATTTCTGTCCCTTTTCTGCTCGTCTCTCATTTGTGTACTAGTATTACATCAATCATGCAGAGTTTGAGAATGGACTGTAACAGTTGGGCAACCTGGAAGAATAATTTGACTAGAAATGCTCCATGGGTGGCATTTAGTGCATCATGACAGAGATTCAGTTCACATAACCAGTTGCAGGGATACTCCCATGCACCTAATCTAAAATTACATACATTTATAGACCTTAAATTCGTGATCTCAAAGGTGTATCTTAATAGCTAACGCATGTTAGTACAACAATCTTTATAACCGAGTGACAAGGGTTTAAACTTTAAATCTTATAAGGCTACACTGAACCTGAATCTGTTCCCGTAATGGAAAGCATAAAGTCAGTCTTTAATAGAAACACAATTCCTCGAAGGTAAGGATCCATGATTTAGTACTCACTCGAAAAAAAGCATTCTGATACTGATCTCTCCTGAGAAACTCTGTAACATCCCTTCTTAGCATGTCTACCTTAGGATTCCTCTTCTTTCGCGAAAAGTCAACTCGGGATTTTATGATCTTGATCAAATTTTTGCTGCTCCATCACAAATCAAGACAAGTTTTCAAAATAGTACATAGAAATTTATCCAGTAGAAGCATTCTGAAAAGCAAAAGAAAGTCGAGTATTCGCCAAGATAGAATGTATTAAGCCAAGTTAACTTACCATTTGGGGACATCACCTCTGCCCAGCAAGCTATCCAACATCTTCACTAGTTACAGTTTTCCAGATAATCTTCCAAAACGATTTCCTAGAAGCATCCACAGACCTTTAACTTGCACGGTATAGATTTGACAAATTGTTAAAGTTCCAAAACCTTTCTCGTTAAAGCTTTGAGTCCAACGCCATGTAGAAGCCAGAACCGTTTTATCTTTACCAGATAACCGCCATTACTCCAGAACCTGGTTTGGATTTAAATGCGGGACAAGTTACAACATATAGTTTTACAAAGTCTTCTTCTACACCACTAATTCCTCAAATCTAACTTATTTCAGAATAAATTTAGTATTTCAATCCTCTGATATTTGCTCTTCCATTTCTGTAACTCTGTGTCTTAAAGCTCCAAAGATTTAAAATGTCGAATGAGTTGCCACGTGTAATTCCGAAGAATATGGAAACATCAACAACGAACAACATAGGAAACGCTCAAAATCTCAACCAGAGCTCCAGCTGTCAGAAAATCCACTATTTATTCGGAGCAAAACTCAAGAAAACAATCTGAAACCTCTCCACTTCCATTAAATCATTCATTCATTACCGGCAATCAAAGACATGAAAGTAGATCATGCAAGATTTGAAAATAATGTACATTCAATGTTCCTGCTTTACCGAAGTTCGAACCGGCAACATCTTTGACGGGAAAATCTCCGCAGCTTTTCATCTCTCGGTTTTCTTTCATTTCAAAAGCCATTTAAACTGCATCCCGCATCTATCTGCTTTAAAGCAAATTGTATAACTAGACTCCCTTGCGCCTACAATGCTCGTGGTTTCTGCCATCCATACCAGCAGAACTGCCATCGAAAAGCGCAGATTTATGCTTCAAATAGCTATAAGAATAAATGTTTAGGCAACATATTATCGTGCAAGACAGCAAAACCGCTTACGTAACCCTCCTAGGTTGTATGTAGATGACATTCGAAACCGGCGGTTTTTACGGTGATCACGTGTAAGGAGAAGAGGAGTCTTGGTTTGGCCTGCGGTTTGGCCTACGGTTTCCCCAGGTGGTAATCTGTTGTCACCGCCTTCAACTGACACCTCTCCTTCATGCGAGACCTCTCCTTCATGCAAGTTGCCATCTGTTTACACAGCCATTGAGATTCAAGATGATCAACTTCCGTGATTATAATAGTATTCTTCCCCGATTACCCTGTCGTTAATTGTACTAATATAAACTTTATAAATGTTGTAGGCAAACAAAACATACTATTAGGCAAACTATCATGTGTTATTATCTAAAAAATGAAAAAGGCTGTCGGTCCACTTGTGGTTGTGCATATATATATATAACAAATGAGAAAAACTCTTCTATCCGTGATTGTCGATTTCTCCGCTTAGAAATTTTAAAAATGACTTCAGTTAATATTCCCGAAGAATATATGGATGTGTTATTACAGGAATTCGCTTACTATCCAATTCGACTATCGCATGCAGAAGACCCTGTTCAGATGCTATACAACCGTAGAACACTCGAAACGATTTGGGTTAGCACACATGTGGCCGTTAACCCATATAACCTCTTACCATTCGACATTAACAATGCCATTCCTCAGTCTGAGTTGAGACAGGAGATGTCCCAATATATCTCTGAAAACAGAATCCAAGGTCTTAAAGTCATTCCCGATTATACCAAAATACTAACGGTCACTGGAATGAAATATCTATTGAAGGGCTTAGTTTTTCATTATCATTGCAGCTTTTCTCATATTACAGAAAAGAAGGAAGAGGACTAGACGGTCCTGTGGCAAAAGCTGAATTTGATCCGTCTTTACTGCCAGTACAGGGAAGAAAACAAGAATTCGTTTTTGTTCATCAAGGGATACAAATATTTGTTCAAGGTGATTGATATGCATCTGTTTCATTCGTTATGGTATTGCTACCATTCAACTGATGACGCCAAGGAAGTGTTCAGAGAACTTGTGAGGATAGTTGATATTATTGGACTAAGACAACACGCATTGTGGACAACACCTAGAAATTCCTTAACACCATGTGTATACATTCTTAGTAACCTTGCAGGTTCCAGTTATTCGAAAATCGAGAGCTTAGTTTTAAATATTTACTGTCATATATTTTATTATGGCATCAATTATGGTCTTCAAAACAATGGGAGTTTCCATGCTTGTGTCATCGCCGACGTGTTAAAATTGTTAGGGTGCGAGGATGCTAGGGATATAACAGATGAGGACCTACACAACGGCACGGCAGTACTCCGAGCTGCCTGTTTGTAGCCTCCCCAGGTAGCAGGACTTCGGTTACTATCGGTAAAGCACTTTCCCGAGGGCTCAAATTGATTCAATACATTGCTACGTATGATGGTAGTTATGAGATATATGACTATGAGAAGGACAAGCTGGTAACATTGGACATAGTAAAAGATCTTTTTCAAATGGTCGGATTAGTAGTTGCAGGCTTTGAATTCAGTCCATTTCACGTGGAAGTTGCTTTGAATATTATGACTGCGATTTGTAAATCTGGGCTTCGCTTGATAGAAAGCAACGAGCGTCGAGTTTTGGCAGATTTTCTTGGAAGCGAGACTATCAATAAATATGGTACACATGTATATAATTTGCTTCAAGAACTTATCGATATTAAATAAACAGCTTATAGGTGTTTAAAAAATAAATGTTAATAACCGTTATTAGCAAAATTCTTCATTTGTTATGTCAGAAAGTCGACCTTTTTTCTAGGAATTTCATTGCTCCTCCTACACGAATTTCCTTCTGACTAGGAATTCCATTGCTATTGCTCAAGTGAGGAGATTACAGCCTATGATTATGATAATCCATTCAAAGATCAGTTAAGTTGAATTCCATACACAAAAGAGAAAGGATCTTACTCTAGTGGTTCGTGGCCTGAAGCTTCGACAGAGAAGAGAATGAACTATTCTGGAACACACTCTAAAAAGTTACAGTGATGTCGAGTTTAATTTTAATATTATAATTATTATTATAAAATAATAAGTTACACCGATTCCAACTTTAATTTTTAATATTATAGTTATTATTATAACTCTATGATTGCATTGTGACTATTAACAATAGCCTTCATGCGCGAAATACTTTCGTGGACGGGCAAGATTGAAGTTTGCAATCGTATGGCTTGCATGTAGACACGTTTAATTTTGAGTATATTTTACTAAAAGCATAGTATAAACGACGTGGAAAGATCTTTGTTATACTCTGAAGAAGCCACTTTCCTTCGAATGTCCTGCCATGTGGACATTTATGGGAACTTGAGGTTTAGCAGGGATTGTCACCCAATTTCAACAAACTCACAATTATTTAAGAATTCTTAACGTGACAGTGCACACAATTCTCTTTTATCTTTAAAATTTGTATAATTTATATTTATATTCGGTTAAAATTATTAAAATTAAATACTTTGGGAATTTAATATATCCTTTATAGATTCCGTCCATTAGAATAGAGGTGGTTATGATATTTCTGTTTACAGTTTCAATGTTGATGATGTCATTTGATATTACTCAATTTAATATACATATTGTTTAATTCCCATTGGTAATTTTAATTTTAGATGTCTAAGATTTTGTTAAGATTTGTTACAGTTTTAATGAATTATTTGATTATGAGAGTTTTTGTGTTAATATTATAAAAGAATTAGGTTTTTTCTTTACGTGTTTATCAAATAACTTTTATTGAGAGAATTACAAATTACCAGAAATTTATTTTAAACTTTGGTTTATCAAGTATTTAAAGGTATTTAATTTGTTGAGATGTTAAAAAAAATTATTTTAATGATTTTATTTCAAGAAAAAAATTACACTTCAATAAATTTAAGCTTCCTTGTTGTGTAATAAATCTGGATTTGAGATTGATCTATTCTAATTTTAGATTTAATTTTCTTAATTAAAAAGGGGATATCAATTTTTTGTAATTACTTTTTTATTTTTGGTAACTTATGAGTTAACATGAATTTTTTTAATTATTTTTTTTTACTTTATAAGATGAATTTTTTTAATTATTTTGTTTTACTTTTTTATTTTTTGGAACTTAAGCGACAAATTTTTTTATAAGCCAACATGAATTTTTGTAATTACTTTTTTTTTTTTTTTTGCAAGTTATGAGTCAACACGACTTTTTTTAATTTATAAACCAACATAAATTTCTTCAATTACTTTTTTTGATTTTGGGAACTTTATGTTACAACATCTCCTCTATGTTGGAGAGCACCTCTCCACTTTCTACTACTCCCCATACAAAGATTTAATATGGTATCCACTTTCTACT
>LPNX011082204.1:224663-315848 GCA_001517045.1 Pseudotsuga menziesii | reverse complement strand
TATGACCTATGTCTGGTTGAATAATTTCTGATTTTATTTATGGAAATTTCACTTAGAGTAATGTATGTGTTTGCATATAACAATTGGCTATCTGGTTGTTAAAATATCTTCTCATTCATGTGTTGTAAACGTAAATAGCAGCTATCTGTAATCTTGTTTAACATTCATGAAAATGGTACATTACTCACGAATAATGATTTTCTGGCTCCCCGGGGATAGATAGTTAGTTATCTTTGTTTCATAATTGCATATGTGATTTAGGTGTTGCGAACATAAGACGAGAGGTAAGAACCTGCGCAGCACATTGTGTGGTTCCCGGCATCCTTATCACCCTGCATGGATTAGATAGGCATGTGCATTGCATATATTAAGTCAAAATACAAATTCCGGTGGACCGGGCCGCAACCGGTAAACCCTCGTTGTTACTTTGACCTACGGTAGCCGGACCGCAAACCGGACGGATTCCCTATACCAAACAGTCAGCGGGCTAGTTGGGAACGCTGATTGGGGAGAATCCTTTACTGTTGCCGCCTGCGATTTTCCAGGCCCCAACACAATGGTCGATTTGTTTCTCCTTGCGTAGTTCTGCAAATAATTCTCTATCTTACACTCCCACAAGTTCTTAATCTCCTATTCTTATATCATCTACTTATGGTCATTACGTTTGTATATGTACTACCGGCATTGGAACCAATGTTGTCACCTCACAGATCACAGAAGGTTACCAATAATACACATAGAAGCATATAAACATAATAGACACAAGAGACAAGAATATAGATAAAGAAGTAACAGATTATATTATAACATGAGGGTTCATACATACACAAAATTGAACCAAGTTCTCATCTGGCTCAATAGCCTAATATATATTATTACAAACAGTTACAATTAACTACCTGTCGGTTTGGTCAATGGACATGACTTTATGTGGCTGACCTAATCTCTAATTAGTCAGCTCACCGACTAACTCCTCCAACACTCCTGCATCACATATCAAATACAAAGACTGTGTTCAATGATGCAACCTTGAGCATTTTTGTTGATGTTGAAATAAATGATGTCTCCTTGTTTGAGATGTATAGAAGGGCACCAACTATTCATTTCCCTCAAATGAATGATTAATACATACTTTTTGTAATATTTTACCATAAATAATGACCCTATAAAATGAATGCTGGTGGCTAGAAGATAAGAATTTCAATATGAAATGTGAACCCTACAGTAGCCTAATTGATACATGTGAATGTAGTCTAAGAAATGTGAACGTTTATGATCCCAGAATGATGGAAGAATATATAAATAGTCCATGTATTTGATGTGATCATATCATTTATCCATTCCATGACATACTTCCCTGCATCCATTGGCCAAGGATCATAGCATCAACACCGGAGCAAAGGTGGCAATGGAAATTGCTACACAAATTAGGCACTACAACTAGGATTCTAGCAGATATCTTGGAATTCGATTAGTCAAACAATTAACTATTGATGTGCTTGAAAATGGGTGACCAAACTATGAAATTAATGGCTCATATATGAATGAAGGTGAGGTCCTTAAATCATCCATTAAAAGGGATATACCATTTTCCTTGAGACTTCTATCTATTAATCAATTAATTGTGATGTGCATGTTAATGGATTTATGGAATACTACAATAATGTCTCCTCAATGAATGAAGGTGAGGTCCCTAAATAAACTATTATAAGGGCTCTACCATCATCCCTAAATCTCTAATGCAATATTGGTTGTTATATCCAATCTCTACAAGCAATATTGTTCAAAAGGATCATAGGGTTCTTAGCATTGCCATGCACTCACTCAGCTTAGTAGTACCTTTATGATGATGGGGAACTATTGAAAGCTAGGCTTTCACATGACATTCATGCATATAGTAAAGCACATACACAGCCATCAAAGACAAGTAGTGGGAAGGGATGTCCAATCCGATGTTGTATTATCTTTGGTTAATATTTATACATTATAAGAGAGGTTGGAGCAGTTGTACCCACTCCAATTACTCATTTGTTAATATCTCTTTAACTATATACTTATACAATTATGATGACATTTAGGATATCAAGTGGCCCCCTCTACATCTCCCCCACAAACAAAACGTTTCTTTGTCCCGAAGAGAACAAAGAAATATGCATCACATCCTGGGTCTCTGCTACTGCTACTGCTGAGGTAGTCCTCACTGTGTATCAACCATGCATGCCGGTCTGTATAGGTAACTCAGCCACAACAGCCGCCAGCTTGATACGAAAACACACATGTACAAGTCTCTACTATGACTAGTTACTCTTCAGCCTCCATCTTCAATCTGGAAGTAGTCCATCAAAGTCTCACCCTCTAACAATGGCGGTCAACCATCCTCTTCCGCAACAAGGTATTTTGGTTTAAAACCTCACCTTGGCTCATCTGACTCGCATCTCCATTTGTTGAGGCATGCGGGGCCTTTTGGCTCTTCGACTTTCTATGTCATTTCTTTGTCTTCTGGATTTCCAAGGTCACAACTAGGGAAAAGTTTAAACATTTTGATAATGAGGGGTACATTGCCATCATGTCTCATTGGAGTGCTTTTCTTTGTAGGTGTATGATATATGCTTGAATGCCATCGTCTTCTTCTTCTGCCGTGAGAGTTTAAATTTCCTGGAAGCTTGTATATTTCCTGCTCGTGTGCATGGTCTTGATCATGATCAACTACTTGTACTTTGACTGACTTAACATGACTCAACTTACAATGTTTGGCAAGAGACCAACTTGATTTACATAAAATGGAGGGGATCGCCTGCCTCACAAGAGACTCACGTTTAACACCCTATTGACTTCAAAAATTTACAGTAGAGTCACTTAAAAAGTGACTCAAGTACAAGAGGTCAACACTGAATAACTTTACATAACCAACGATTTTTATTTTTCAAATACCAACCCAAAAATAAAATATTAACCAATCAACAAATTTTAAGAAGTTGGCTACATGACTAGTTGCATGGGTCGACCAAAAAACAATATTAAGGACATCGATCATAACATTTATACAACAATTTTTAATAACACGGATCCATCCATCTACAATTTTTAATGCAACATCCAATGGTGGTCGACAACTTCATGAGAACTTCATTGAGTGTAACACATCGACTGGCTTGGACTGTTGGCAACACTTTTGGTCTCTAATCGACTTTCAAATCATTAAATACTGCTTTTAAATCAATGTTAATATATGGTAGATAACAGGCATAAGCAGTCAATTATTCCAGAAGTATGCAGTGCTCTCAACTTAAGGAATAGTCGCGTCTGGCCATCATACACCATTTAGGGATCGACCACTGCATCGGTCTTTGATCTTAGTGACAGGCTCCAGAATTTAATGTTCCAGCGTGCTAAGGTAGAGTAGCAGTGGCCCCAATCTTGTCGATGATATTGTGCCAGTGGTAGCCTTAACGACCACCACTAACATTGTTTTGCAACATCCAAAGGAATTGACTGTAACCTCGGTTTCCATACCAATGGATCAAGCTCACTGCATTTGTATGTAGTATGTTTCCATCGGTTCTTATTATAACCAAACCTAGACGGTTGTTTTCAACTCCAATGTGTTGATACAGTCTGTTGATCATAAATCTATCACTAAATGGAAAATCCAGCCATGGCATGCTTGCATAAAAAAATTTGCAGGTTCCTTCCTTTGTATCACCACCGACAAACACAATCTCAAAGGGCTCTCCTTTCGTCAAAAGTTCGTTGTATATCTCAGCAAGCATTTTCGGCGAAGTCTCTACATTCTCCTTGTAAATACCAACTTTTATGTAGATGACATATCGCTTCTTACTCTTCATAGGTGCAACGCTTACTGCTTGGGTAATGGTCAGATAATTTCCAAAACCATCTTGGGAAACCACAACGTTTGCTTGGTTAGCCAGACTGGAAGATTGTAAGATCCTTAAATATTCGGCAGACAACCATTCTGGAAATCCATCTTGCTCGATGTTACAATAATGAGATTGGAACTCTTTATGTCTATCTAAATTCATAAAACGATGATTTTTCAATGTATTTTCAAATAAGCTAAAATACTTGTACATGGAAAGCGAGTTGCTCACTAATTCAGATACATTAAGAGATCTGGATGAGATTAGATGTTTTATATTACTGGTGGTTGTTACATTGAGGTCATGGAATCCATTCAATCAAGTGTCTTGGTTCGTCAAAGCTGTGTTGAGCCAATTAGGGATATGTTTCTTGACTAATTCATTTCTCAAGAAAACGTTCACACGGTCCATCGTATCCTCAAAAAGATCAATACAATCTTGCCACGCCAAATTCTCTTTTTCATTCATAATATTACAATTTAGACTTATAGAAAATTCATGACCATGTTTTTCCCATTCCTCGTGATTCCTCTAGTCATGTCGTCACTAGAATATTGGATGATTATCTTTACAGCAACATCATGCAGCATCATCATTTCTGAGCATTTCTTGCAGGGTTCTTTCTCCTCATGATCTTTTGCAGGTTCGATCCAGCTTCCATGCACTACTACTGTCACCCAGGCCACATGAAAGAAGAAACAACTCCAGATGTTGAAAGCTAGGATTTCACATCACATTCATGCATACAGTA
Source organism: Pseudotsuga menziesii (assembly GCA_001517045.1). NCBI lineage: Eukaryota > Viridiplantae > Streptophyta > Pinopsida > Pinales > Pinaceae > Pseudotsuga > Pseudotsuga menziesii. The sequence goes on along the minus strand of LPNX011082204.1, from coordinate 311,219 downwards.
AAGCACATACACAGCCATCAAAGACAAGTACTCGGAAGGGATGTCCAATCCGATGATGTATTATCTTTGGTTAATATTTATACATTATAAGAGAGGTTGGAGCAGTTGTACCCACTCCAACTACTCATTTGTTAATATCTCTTTAACTATATACTTATACAATTATGATGACATTTAGGAGATCAAGTGGCCCCCTCTACAAGAACTACCTAATCCTTGTATTAATACCATTATGTCTCTTTATCCCATTTGACCATTAAATTAATTCAAGTACACAGCAGAATAATAAGAAGACAGTCACCCAAATCAATGTTTGCATGCATTAAACATTATAGGAAATATCAAGCATGAATCACACATACCATGCAGGAAAATGTGTGCAATTATATAGGTACAAAGATTAAACCAAACAATCTATAAGAACAGAATTTGCCATATAATTTCACACATAGTAAGGAAATTATATGCTTAATATAATCCAACTAGCTGTAGGTGAAGGACATTCCTCCCATCCATAGGCTCTCTAAAGCCATATCTCACTTTGACATACCACCACCAAGCTAGGAATATCATTCCACAAGAGAAAATTTATTTCCCAAAACCTCCACATTCCTCAACCTCTCATGCAACCCTCTAGTGTAGGTAACCGCCTCCATAGTTTCCCCAGTCCTCAATTCTCCTTCCCCATCAACTTGCATAATGCCAGGAATGAGCCCCCTTATATGAACTAACAATCCCATGGGTAGCCTATCCTATTCTAGTGCTCCAACAAAAGTTGGTTAAGAAGTATCCAAAATGGAACTCTAGGGAACAAACTACAATCTGAGTTCCTAAGGGTATGCTACCCTAGCACCAAACTCTTAGGGTCAATGGAATGGAAAATTCATAGAGTGTAATCCTCAGGAGGAAGACGGGTAAAATAGTAGAATGAACCGGAGCTATGAACATCCTCTCCATAAGCATAATGGTAATCCATCATAACCACCCTAATTATCCTCAATCTCCCTTTTTATAATCCCCATCTTAATCCCTTGTTAATATAATTAACATGGATTAATAAAAACATGACCCCTAGTCATGGTTTAGGAACTTGGGTTAAATGGATAAGGATAAGGTCAAGGAGACAAGATAATACCACCATGGTTATTTTCCCCTATCCCATTATCACTTCCCCACTTATGGAGTCATATCCCCCCATCTCTTATTCATCCTTCATCCTCTATACCCATCAAGGATTTTATATCAATATTAAAAATGTAAATATTTACAATGTCTTCATCACCATGGACCATTTGGTTATGGATTCTAGATTTTACCTCAATATATACAAAATTACATTATGGCTTCAAAACTAGGGTATTACATTCCCTTTACCCTTAATTTATGCAATGTGCTCGGTGCATCATCATTACTATGCACATTTACAAATAGTTCATTAAAACTTCAAAATAGTTATGGGAATGCTTCTTGCATGGCATCCTCTATCTCCCAAGTTGCTTATTTAGGCACATTTCCACATTGTTCTTGGTGTTTTCTTCCTTCAGTACTCAAGACCATATCTCCATGCCTTTGATCTTTGGCTACATACACCATGCTATCTTGTTTATTTCTACTTACATTTGATAGCTATCTAGGCATCAATGTTCAATAGTTCCTTTCACTTCCTTAAGATGCTTCCAATCCTTCATTGTTCTAGCATATAACTATATAAATCATCAAGGTAAATATGCATATCATATCCATTTGTATTCAACAACTATTCCCTTCATAGGAATTTCAATTTATAAATTAACCATATATAATAATAACACAAGATCAAGTATGCAAATCATCCCAATACTTATATGTATGAATGTATTTCATTTCTTCAAATAAATTCCACAAGAAATCATTCAACTCACTTCTCCTCTTGACACACCCTCTATAGTTATCCCAGTCCATAGCACTCCTCCTCCATCAGCATGCACAACCCAAGAAATGGGGTTCCCTTCTCTGAATTGGAAGTCCATCGGGTTACTTCCCCAAATCCCTTCCACAACTCTAGCACAAGCCAACCAGGGTCTCTCCATGCTAGTACTCTAGAGATACCATGAATTACTCATAGAAAATTCATTATAGTTTCCTCTTATTTGCAATCACTCACCCTCCAAGATCAGGGATCCTCTTCTCTTAGTTAGAAGTCCTTTGATCGATCCACCATTCACCAAGGTTTTCTTGCACAATAAGAGCACAACTTATAATATTCATGTGTCCTTACAGTGGCATCCTCTGTGTGCTTTATAGATTTAGAATTCATCATTTTCCCTCACTAGGTAATTCCATTGCTCACTTGTATCATACACATAAAATTATCATGATATGTCATTATAAAATTTCAATCAGAATTTTAAATTTGTTTCATATAGAAATAAAATTTCACAACTATGATATTCATTATCATGGTGTTTATCTCTTGCGGGCCATAGCTCTGGTCTTCCTACAATGTGGCATCCTGACACAATTCAAAAATAACAAAATAGTCAATACATTAATAACCAAAATCAAATTTGAATTTGTAATTTGGTTCCCTACATAAATCAAATTTTTAATTAACTATGAGGTCCTCCTCATAGTGTTTGTATATTGTAAGTGATAGCATGTTGTCCACATTTATGGTCTTACACTCACTTCCATAACTTGGACATCCACCTACAACATGTCCTCCTGACATAATTCTCAAACAACCAAACAATCATTTGTGTTTTTAGCATATAAATTCCATTGCATTACCCACAACAGTCATGAAACAAGCTCAAAATTATAACCCCAATAACTCAATCATTTTTACTTGTCAACATTTTAAATGCAACGAACTATCATTCACCATATATGCATTACAATCACATCAAGCATTATCACAATGCAATCAACACATGTGCCAACATGCTTATTCACATCATCTACTTATGCATATTCACTCAAAGCGTTCTTGGATTGATTCATGAATGCGATAATTCTAACTCACGGGATATTCCATGATATGTTGAAGGACTCAACAACACCTCAACACATCATATATCTACCTCACACTTTCTTTTTTATCATCTGGATACATTCCTCTTCAACCCAAAAACAACACCAATAATATACTTTGTTTGTGCTCTTCAGTGTTGGAAACGAAATTGCAATCCAAGACATCGATCACAAGCAAGGAGATTATTGGATGCTTGTGTGGCACTATCACCTTCCCAATTCCAAAAACACATGGCATCACACATGGTTATATTGTATGGCATTTATTTCCCAAATATGAGTATATAACTCATTTGCAATGGTTATTAACTCTTAACCATTTTGATCATGACACAATAACTCATGAATGCATCAAAAGGTTTTAATATCTTTTCATACCCAAGGATTTATTCCTTTATCCCAATTGTGTATCAATCACACACATGCATTCAAATATAATCATGAATATATCAATGAAGATATCAAGCATGATTAAAGGAATTCTTACCCAATTCCCTTCGACATTCATGCAACATAGGCATGGGAAATTCCATACATGTATGGTTTCCATCCACACCTTACATGGTACATTAACAACTGGTGTTTCATGGGAACTCAAATCATTCCCTTCATCAATCTCTTGAGAATTTATTTCCTTCTTCTCTTTAATTGTGAGATTGATCTCCACAAGAAGGTACATCATCAACATCTTCAACCAGGTTCATAACACTTCCTAGTTACACAACAAATTAGAAACCATACTTAGTTATCATTCCATACTCATTGCATACAACAATATATCACTCTTATCATGTATGCAATATCACATACATGCATTCAAGCACATTCTCATGCATCCTATCACATACTATCTCTCAATGTGCCTAGTAATGCATATGCATTCTAGCTATGTTACACTATTGCATTATTAGCATTCTCATACCATAAAAGATAGCTACACATAGCTGCTTTCTTAACATAGAGTAACTTAAACAATGAAAGAGAAGAGTCAAGGAATTTCACCCTTTCCATTCCTCTTCATAGTGTGGAATTTCACAATTTAATTGATCTCTTCCATGGCCTTTCTTCCAATTACAAATTAGATCACTAGCTGCAATATTCTCACCCAAGTAGCAATATTTAATTCCAACATAAGTTATACTTTATACTTCAAAAATATACAACTCTATTATATAAACAAAATATAGATTTAGGGTGAGGAAATATCCCTCGTTTGTATTTTCTCCTTGTTGGCAACATGCACCTTTCACTACTGCAACTAATATTTAGCATCATTTCATATTACTTCATGCTTTGGGTTACCTTTGCATTGTACCCATTACTGAGATCCATTGCTCCAATTCTTTTAATCAGTCCTACCCATTCTCAACTTGACATATTCTCTTATCCATAGTTTCCTCTAACCTTATCCAATTATTGAATTATTTTTCTACATTCCTTGAAAATTGTATTGGCCAACTCTGTCTCATAAGACAATTCTACAAAATTGATTCCCTTACTCTCTTGATAGAAACTTCAATGTGAATTGAAGTTCATCATTCGCTTCACATTCTTTACACATAATTTTTTTGTTCATATCATGCAACTCTATCCAGCATACATAAAGCTTATCTATTATAGTGTCTCATTCATCTCATCCATTGGGTACCTGCACTCTTCATCCTGGTAGATTTCCCTCTACCATTCAAACCTTTTTAATGGCCCTTTTCTTGTGAAGATATTATTCCTCCCATGCTCTTCAACCTTTATTGCATGGTTATATTTCTCTATCCCAAGGTTTTATAATTTACACCCTTCTTTTATGCATAAAAATGCCATTTTATGCAAACTGATATTTCACATAACTCAATTAGCCTTTCTATTATTGCACCAAATAAAAAATACAGCAAATAAGAGATCCACATCTCTTCTCTTCAATTTATTCCCTATAATTTAGATTGCATAAGGTGGTTATGATCAATCCATTATATGTATTCTTTAACTATGCAAGAACATCCTTAATTACTTTCCAATATATCCTTTATAAAGGATATACAATCCTTTTTAGTTGTATTTATACCTCGTTTGTATCATTTCTAGCACACTACAATGATAGGATCCATATCACTTCAGTTTCAACAATTAAGAGCTCTTATGTCTCTTCTTACACTTCCTTTTTGCACATTTTGAATATGATAAATGCATGGCATTCACTTTATTTTAGGTACCATAAACCCCTCTTAACTCCTCATCGCTATCAATCAGTGGTGTCCCACTTGCATTATTGAGTATCCCTATAGATCATCATAGTATTGGTTACTCAACCCTCCTTAAACTAGTCCTTTGACTTGCTTGTTGGAAAACACTAACCATGCATTGCTTCTTTAATTGTGCCTTCACATAACTATGCAAGAATCATCGTGGATGTAGTCATTCAAACTCAATTTTACATATGGCATGTGTTAATACCACCATAGAACTGTTTTCTTAGGCTTATTGGTCTTTGGAAATCATCCACAATGTTATTTAACAAGAAATCAAACCATACGTGGCTCATTCCATTGTGCCCCACACCACTCTGAAAGTACCCTTATAATTTTATTACAATCATATTTAGTTCATGTTACCCATGGCATACTCCTATATCATGATAGCATGGTTTTCCAATGTTTAGGGTACTTTGGAAATTATACACATTGACAATTACTTTATCCAATCAAGACCAGAGGATATGTTCTGTCAACTTCCTAGAAAAATCATGGATATATTTCTAAATAATAGAATTTTAGGATTTTTATCCTTTGAATAAGCGTTCTAATGCGTATATCCATGCTCAATTCTTATTTATTAACTAAAAGTTACATCCCTTCAAAAATTGTCAAATTTTCCCAATTTTATATTGTTCACATAGTTGCACTTAACTATGTAGATATAATAAAAAAATAATGGGGGTCAAGGGGGCTTGTACCCTTGCATATTCCTCATGTTTCTACGGGGAAAGTAAAGGGGAAAACCTTAATTTTTTTATATAAATAAATTTATAGAGATCCTTAGACTTCAAGAACTTTGAAACCAAGCCTATTGTAATGCATATGTACTTGCTTGAAAATAAAATTATCCCTAAATCAAGGAGAGCATTGCCTTAATTTGGAATTTCTAGCCATGAAACCCACTCTAGGATTTGTTTAGAAGGAATTAAATTGTGTTAATGTTATCTTTGGTATTGATCAAATAAATTACTTAATCATGCTAAAGTGTCATGGTGATATGTAACTGTCATGGATATTTCACTGGAACAATTTGTCACAATGGATCTTACAACTTAGTTCTTTTTATTAGCTTATTTCCATAGAATGATAAATAATATGGAACTAAAAAAAGAACAAATAGATAAAATAAATACACAGTCCACACAACAACACAAGACATACCCTGGGAGAAACCACTATGGGGAAAAACCCATCCAGAAATGAGGACCATGCCTTGAATTTTATATAGAATGCAAATACAAAGGAAATGGTTCTCTCAATGGTTCTCTCAATGAAATTTATAAGATCTCTTCCTTCCTTCGTTCTACTCTAATATTCAATCCCATGTTGTTGCTCAACCATGGAACAATATAATAGCATCATAATGATGGAACCCCTTATTCTCCTAACGAATCATTATTTAACATAGACTGATAGTCGTCTAGGGTTAATTTTAGGGTTTTTGCATGCTTTGATTCTCAATTAGCGTTAGGATTTTGTACCTTCTAGAATTTTATTGATAGTACACATGTGACTATCTATGCATGTGTGATAAATGAGAGTTGACATGGAATCCACTTAGTAGCATGGTGGCCAACTTGTAAAAGCATAAATTATTCACATGAACTTGTTTGAGGAGATTCTTGGATGGTTGGAAAGGCCTTAGAGTGTGGAATCATGTGAAGGGTAATCAGAAAGCAATGGACTCTTTTACCCTTAAAGAAATTGATGTTGTGAGGAACATTAGAAAACACTACCTACATAATGGTGTTTCTATACCTGGGATATTTCCTTCTGATAACATGATCCAGTGGATCATTGGTCATGCTAATGTTGATACCAAAAAAATCATATATGTTGAACACTAGTGCATAGCATATTTCATGCCAAATGATATGGAGATGTGTTACAAGTTTCACCAACTAAAGTGGCATCTAACTAACTAGTGGGTAAGAGAATTTTCTTGTAGAAAAGATAATCAATTGGTGGTATATTGAAGGGAAAATGTTGAATAAATACCTTCCAAAATGTATTTGAATACCAACTTCAGAGCCTCCTTCATGGTTACAACACAATTGAAAAGTAGGATTTACGGATAAAAGGACTCTAATCATATCCACAAAGCATGGCTGCACCTCATTTACACCATTATTAATGATGGAAAAGTGTTCAATTGGGTTTTCATTTTGTATTTTACATTGATTGAAGCAATTGGATGAGCTAAATTTCATGCATCAAATTCTCTAACAAAATTTTACATGTACTCTTATCTTTTGGACATTATATGTCTTTTTAATTCATTTCTTGGGATCGATCGGATATGGACTCCTATAATTTATGTATATTATCAGTTTTATGGGAACACAAAAATGTATTCCATTACACACATATATTGTAATGTCCCCATTCAAATAATTGCATAGCGGGAAAAATCCATCAATCCTACTAGTTCCCTAGGTTGGGTGGAAACATTGGGGAGTTAATACGGGAGCTAATAAATGGTGTTTAGACATTAGAAGGAATAAATATTTATTTAATGGAGTTAATTAAATGAATTTAAGTGAATAATGAAGTGGATATGGAGAATGGAGATACATGGGGACTATGGGGCCCACTCAAGCTAGAATTCCTATGTTAAATTGGCATCCTCCTCTTGTAATTTCGAATCTATGGCAAGCCTAATGTTTTGGGATGGATTATGAGGTTAATTTCCATGTACTTCATAGGTCTAATTTGAGATGAAATGTAACTTACATGGGAGAGGAAGATCCAAATGGGAGTTTCATGGACACTTGGCTAGATTCCCCTTACATTTATGACATCTATGACACCAATGATGGAGATTCTATGACAGTTATGAAACAAGTCAGATATGAAGGCTGAAATACTGAAATAATGACATGTCAGGCCTGAATAGAGCATCTTATAGGTTGAATTTTGGAGTTTGAGAAGGCCAAGAGGCTCCTACTCGAATTTGGGAGAAGAGGGAAGGTGAAGAGAGAGGCCACATGGCATAGCATGAGCAGACACACCAATTCGACTTGGACTTGGTTTATGGATGGATTTGGAACCTTAGAAGACCAATAATGTTTATAAAATACAGGGATCAGCAATGAGAAGAAACTTTTGATCATTTGTGAAATTTGCAATTGTGAAGAGAGAGAGCTAGTGGATGACTAGTTCATGCCTTAGCCAATTTTGAGGGTGAGAGATTCCCATCCTAGTTGGTGTTTGGAGAGGCCACTCAGGTATTTCAAGGAGATTCAATGGATTCATAATTTATAGGTGCAAGCTACAGCAGCTCATGGACACATCAACTTCAACTTGTTCTTCCTTTCATCTCAAGTTTTCTCACCATATTTCAGCTCTATGGAAGTGAGGCGCACTTGGTGATCTATTCATCTCTTTGAGGGAGATTCTCTTGATCTAATATTTGTATTCTGATGTAAATGCTCTATTATTCAAGTTCAGAAATCTATCATGGTGCAAGTAGGTCAATCTCAACCAACTCTAACCATCAATTCCAGGATCTAATGGCCCCTACACTTAGCAGGACTGCCAAATTTAGCCAAATGGCCAAGTTCTACTCTGCCTTCCCGTAACTCTACCTCTGTATCTTCCTTTCTACAGGTGGGATGCGGGATGTGGGATCTCAATTTTCCAAATTTCTCTCCGCAATTTCGTTTCCGCAACAGAGTTTTCGCATGCGGGTTGCGGGATGTGGGATCGCAAAACCCCGAAGGTGCGCTCAACAAATTCCTGTTCTGCAAATGCTTCCTTGCAATCAAATTGTGGGATGCAGGCTATAGGATTCCAAATTTCCAATTTGCTCCCCTACAACTTACTCTTCGCAAATAACCCCCCACAACTTTCTCAGTCGTCTAATCCTTGCGACCTTCTCCACGACCGTCAATCTTCTTTTTGATGTGGACTTCTCATATCTCTGTAGATATGTTAACTTCCTCGCAACTTTTTTTGTGAGATACTTCAGGACCATCAGATCTTGATCTATGGCCTCAATCTCCACCGTTTTTTCTCTGCAAAAAATTGTTAAGGTAGAAAACCTACGGGTTGCTTCGATTGATCATGAAATTGAACAATCCAGCCAGCAATCTTCACGATGATTTAACCTAACACTCTTATGCATGCATCTACTCTCTACTTCAATTGTTTAAGCAAGAAATTGATGTGTGAAATCAACACTTCACGGAAATACACAAATGTTCATGAAAACGCTAAAGTTGGCTCTGCAAGTTACACAATTCAACATAGCACATGCATAAAGGATAACAACCCTATAAACTCACGGTTAATCCTTCTATTAAGAAAAAAAAGGAAAATGCACACAACTTGCATCTCTCTCCCTTTGATTCTTCAAAATATTTACAAACAAGAGTTAGACACAGGTATGTCCTCTCTCTGCAAACTTGGAATTCTAAATGTTGAAGAGTAGAACCCCTCCTACCTCTCTGAATGGACTATTTAAACTAACTGCTACCCTATCCTGAGTGGTCCTACAACTGAAACAAACACTACTATGAGGCATGATGAAATGTCCCTGTCTGAAACAAACTAACAGCATTTTGATCTCCACGTAGGGAGTCATGATCCGCAATGATTCCCTTCACCACTAATTAGACTATGACTCAGCACAAAAATGGTTACAAAATGATGCCACGGCATGTGACCAACTCATCACATTGTTGGCATGCCACGATGCTCCTGCATCAGACTCACAAGGTCAAAAAATTATGAACCCATGTTCATAAGATTAGCTACAGTGAAACCCTTGGCTTCCAACTCTGCAGTGCTCATCCAAGTAGAATCCTTTGTTGGTCGCTTCTTCCACTTGACCAAATACTCCATATAGTCCTTCTTCCTTGTACTCTTTGACATCCTACTATTTAGAATGGCCTCAACTTCCAATGGTTGTGTCACAAGCATCTGTGCTACCCATTGTAAGTCTTCAGTGGGATATTCACCTCTTGTAAAGATTTCAATGTCACATGCTACATAAGGATATAGATCTGCTACATTAAAGATTGGTGAAATACCCACTCCTGTAGGCATCTCTAACTCATAAGCATTCACTGAAAACTTCCTGAGTATTCTGCAGGGTCCAATCTTCTTCATCTTTATCTTGTTATACTCTCCTTTAGGAAACTTGTCTCTCTTTAGATATGATAAGACCAAATCCCCCACTTTGTAGTTCTTTTCCCTCCTTCTGGAATTTGCTCGGGCCTTGTAACTGGTGTTACTCTACTATAATCTTACTTTCACTTGCTCCTGTAATTCACTGATTCTTGTTTCAAACTCTTCTCCATCAGCACTTCATTTCTCCAATTGACCTAAGTCACGAAGTTTATACACTCCTCTTGGATGCATTCCATACAGAATTTGAAATGGACTCATCCCTATACTCATGTTTGGTGAATCATTATATGCAAACCTATATTGAGCTAATACTCTGTCCCACTGCTTAGGACTCTTCCCAATCAAACTCCTCAGCATGTTTCCCATACTCATATTCACTAATTTGGACTATCCATCAGACTGTGGATTATATGTTGAACTAAAATTGAGTCTAGTACCCAACTTCTTCCATAGGGTTCTCCAAATATGCTCTGTGAACTTCACATCTCTGTCTGATACAATGCTTCTAGGTAAACCATGCAGTTTCACCACTTCATCAAAGAACAAGTTAGCAATGTGTGTGGCATCACTAGTATTGTAACATGGAATGAAATGTGTCATCTTAGAGAATCTATCAACAACAAAAAATATAGAATCATGTCCCCTATGAGTTCTTGGTAAACCCAGAATGCAATCCATACTCACAAAATCCCAAGGCCTGGTTGGAATAGGCAATGGTGTATACAATCCTGTGTTTTGGCTTCTCCCCTTATCATGCTGGCATACTCTGCATCTGCTTACAAACTTCTCAACTTCATACCCCATCCTTGGCCAAAACTAGAAATGACCCAACTGTCCAAAGGTCTTATCACTTCCAAAGTGACCTGCCATACCTCCATTATGTTTATCTTGTATCAAATTCTCTCTCATAGAACACTTTGGTATACACAGCTTATTGTTTTCAAATAGAAAACCTACTTGTAGTGTATACTCCATCCATGGCTCTCTTTCCACCTCTACTGGATTCTTACAAGCCTTGTGTGCCTCCTGGAAATCAATGTCAGCTTCATACAAATCCTTCAAATGCTCAAATCCCAAAACTTGGATCTGATTTTCTTTCATAATCAACAGTCTCCTACTTAAGGTATCAGCTACTCTGTTTGACTATCCAATTATGTGTTTCAACACAAAGGTAAAGCTCTGTAAAAACTCAACCCACTTGACATGTTTTAGGTTCAACTTAGGTTGCTGCATTATGTACTATAATGCATGGTTATCTCAATATAACACAAACTCTCTAGGCATCAAATAATGCCTCCAATGCTTCATTGCTTGAACAATAGCATAAAAACACGTGTCATAATATGAATGCTTCTGCTTTGCATCATTCAGCTTCTCACTCAAGTACTCTATAGGCATGTCCTCCTAACTAAGAACAGCTCTGATTACTACTCCACTAGCATCACACTTCACTTGGAAACGGTGGTTGAAGTCTGGTAACTTCAATACTGGTTGTTCAATGATCTTCTTCTTCAAGAAATGAAATCTCCTTCCAGCCTATGATGTCCATTGAAATGGTTGTTTATCCTTTTTAATTGTCTCAACAATAGGCGCAAAAATACCACTGAAATTATTTATAAATTTCCTATAGAAGCTTGCCAATCCATGAAATCTCCTTACCTCAAATATGTTCCTAGGCGAAGGCCAATCAATGATTGCTTGCACCTTTTTTGGATCCATCTTCAACCCATATCTTAAGATAACAAAACCCAAATATACTAGCTATGTCTTCATGAAGGTACACCTCTTCACATTTATCAACAACTTTTCCTGTTGTAGCCTCTCCAAAACATACCTTAAATGCTTCAGATGCTCTTCTTCTATTTGGCTGAAAACAAAAATATCATCAAGGTAAACTATCACAAACTTACCTATGAAATCTCTCAATACTTCATTCATCAACCTCATAAAGGTACTTGGTGCATTGGACAATCCAAATGGCATGACCAACCACTCATACAACCCATCATTTGTCTTGAAGGTTGTCTTCTACTCATCTCCTTCTCTTATCCTTATATGATGATATCCACTCTTCAAATACAGTTTTGAAAAGCATGTTGCCCCACTTAGTAAATCCATCAGGTCATCCATCCTTGGTACTGGAAATATATATCTAATGGTGATCTTGTCAATTTCTCTGGAGTCAGTACACATCCTCCACTCACCATCCTTCTTTGGTGTCAGTACTGTTGGTACCGCACATGGACTCAGACTCTTATGAACCAATCCTTTGTCCAACAATCCTTGGACCTGCTTCCTCAATTATTCATTCTCTTGAGGTGTCAACCTGTATGCTTCCTTGTTTGGTAAACTAGCTCCTGGAATAAAATCAATCTAGTGACTTATATTCCTCCTTGGTGGTAGTTCATTGGGTAAATCATCCACCACAATTTCACTATACTCACTCAGCATCTCCTAAATATCCTTAGGTGGATCTATCACATTAGTCTTCATTGTCACTACTCTTGGTTTGCACACCATAGCATAGTTCAACTCTGCTTTCTCAAGCTGCTGCAAATACACTTTTCCTGGCAACATCAAAACCTTAGGTTCTGACTGCCCTGTTGTACTACCTACCTATAGATGGTGAAGTACATTTTTTCTCCCATTCTACTCAAAACTATGATAGTTTATCCTACCATCATGAGTTACTTTCTTGTCAAATTTCCACAGTCTTCCTAACACTATATGACAAACATCCATTGGCATAACATCACACAAAATCTTGTCCTTATATGGACCTATCTGAAAATCAACTTCACACTACTCACTCACCAGGATTTGATGTCCTTTGTGTAACCAAGATACTTTGTATGGAACCGAATGCTTGGTATTATTTAGCCTCAGCTTCTCCACTATCTTTGTGGAAACAAGATTGTCAGTACTCCCACTGTCATTCACCATCTTACAGCACTTCCCTTGGACTTTACATGTAGTCTTGAACAACAACTTCCTTTGAGCAGGCTTTGCTGGCTCCTTCTCAGGTGTCAACAAGACCTTGTTCATCATCAAAGATTCTCCTGTCTCTAGCAAGACTTCCTCTAACATCAATTGTTCTTGCTGCTGCTCATTCTAAGCTACATAGTCTCCTCTCCATCTTACATCTTCTTTTCCTGGACATTCAAATGATTTATACCCCAACTGGTTTCATTTGTAGCATCTAATGACAGCTTCTCTGCCTCGTCGTCTACCTCTACCTCCTTGGTAAGGTCCTCATCTGCTAGAATCACCTCCTCTACCATGCTTCTCTTGCTGGCTAGAGTTATTGGACTCCCCTCTCTGTGGACCAAATCTTCCTCTTCTAGTCGCTTTCCCTCTTCCTCTAGCTGAACCATGACCTCTATTGAAGCTCTACTTCCTTGTTATCTTCTCTTCTGTCCTTAAGGTGCACTAATATGCCTCCTCCATTGTTCTGGGAAAAATCATGCTGATCTCTTCTTGGATATCCATCCTTAGACCATTCACATATCTAGCAGCCTTTTCTGCTAACTCTTCTACCTATCCTGTTAGTTTTTCATCAATTAAGCTAGCATTATGATCTTAGGATCTTTTCACTGAGAGAATAACAAGTACAGCAATAAAACATGAGCACATCACAAGAGACAAGAGACACAAAAAATTTTCCTCGGGGAAACCATAAAGGAGAAAACCCTGCAACTTCCTCTAAGATAGAATCAACACCAAAACAGTAAGAGATCTCCCAAAACAACAGCAGCCTTCTGTCTTCTGTCAAGCCAAAGTATTTCCTTCTCCAAAGGTGCGCCACACTTGAGAGAGCAAGTGAGTAATTCACAAGTGATAAATAGAGAGACTCACACTCTCTATTTATATTAGTCCGTTCACTTGAATTACCATTTCACACGTAGGCTCGACCTAATAATTACTACTCGAGCCTACACCTTAATTAGTGTATAATAACTCAAGTGCCCCGAAACTGTGGGGACTTACCTAATGACTTGATATGACTTGTTTACATTATTGATCCTCCCGATCGGAACATCGGGGTAAGACAACATGACTCAAATACATAATAGAAACACCCCGGAATAAACATCGAGTTACAATACATAGAAGAATACATTCCGAAGTTACATATACATCAACATATCCATCCCTTGGGTTTACTTTGTAAAACTCCTTAGTGTATTCTCTCACTGTTAACAATCTCTACCTAAGGTTTTGTACTTGTCTATACATAATTAACTGGTAATATTTGGGAAAGAACTTAGCCCTCAACTTTGCTACCATTCTGTCCCAACTTTTTATCAATGGTTTATTCTTCCTCCATCTTTCTGCTTGCACACTATCCCACCATAAGGACGCATGGCCTTTCAACCTTGTCACATCCAATCTGACTCTCTTATATTCTTCTACATCGTCATACTCAAAGTACTTATCTAGATCACTGATCCAGTCAATGAGATGCTATGCAACGAGACTCCCATCATATGTAGGCAACTTCGGTCTTGACCTTGAAGTGGCTCCCATAATATATCTGAAATATCTTAACTCTGGTGTTTCCTGCATAGGTGTAGCTTCTTCTCCTTGGTCTTCATCCTCAGGTTCACTTATATCCCCTGCTTCTGGGTCTTTTCGTCTGTATTTTTCCATGGCTTCCAGACATTCCCTTAACTCCCTCATTTCTTCTAGAACTTATGTGTTCCCTCTTGGTCGACCTCTGTCACAACCTCTCTCTCTCTTCCAATGCGTGCAGCCATCTTCCCACTCTAAGCTTCTGCAATGACAGTTCTCTTTCACACTGTTACAACTTACCTCACCAAGCCTCTTCTCGGCCATTGGTCTTTTTGCAATGTTGTTTCTCTATCTAGAACCTCTTGAGCACTCTTACTTTTCTCCCTTCAGGATCTTATGGCTACGCTTCTCTCTTCCACACCTTGAGAATTCTACCCACAACCTCAGCTGTGGAATTCCTCAACGGGAAATCTCAACAACCTCGCTCTGATACCGAAATTGGTGTAGGTAGGTCGATCTCAACTGACTCTAACCAGCACTTCCAGGATCTAATGGCCCCTACTTAGAAGGACTCCCAAATTTAGCCAAATGGCCAAATTTTTCTCTAAAACTACCTTCCCACAACTCTACCTCCGTAGCTTCCTTTCCATAGGCAGGATGTGGGATGCAAGATCTTGATTGTCCAAATTTCTCTCCGTAATTCCATTTCCACAACTCTGTTTCCGCAATAGAGATTTCACATGCGGGTTGTGGGATGTGGGATCACAAAACCCTGAAGGCATGCTCCACAACTTCCTTTTCTGCAAATTCTTCCCCGTAATCGAATTGTGGGATGTGGGATGCTAAATTTCCAAATTTTCTCCCCCACAACTTACTCTCCGCAAATCTTCCCCCGCAACTTTCTCAGCCATCCGATCCTTATGGGCTTCTCCACTATCGTCAATATTCTTTTTGATGTGTACTTCTCATATCTCTATGGATTTGTTAACTTCCTCGCAACTGTTGTAGCGGGATACTTCAAAACCATCAAATCTTGATTTGCGGCCTCAATCTCCATTGTTTGTTCTCTGCAAAAACTTGTTAGGGAAGAAAACCTGTGGGTTGCACCGATTGATCATGAAATTGATCAATCCATCCTATAATATTCATGATTCCTTGGCATAAAAATCTTATGCATGCATATACTCTCTAATTCAACTGTTTAAGCAATAAATTGATGCGTGAAATCAACACTTCACGGAAATACACAAATGTTCATGAAAACGCTGAAGTCGGCTCTGCAAGTTACACAGTTCAACAAAGCACATGCATAAAGGCTAACAACCCTATAAACTCCCAGTTAATCCTTATATTAAGAAACAAATGAAAATTCACATAGCTTGGATCTCTCTCCTTCTGATTCTTCAAAATATTTACAAACAGGAATCAGACACGGGTCTGTCCTCTCTCTGCAAACTCAAAATTCTAAATGTTGAAGAGAAGAACCATTCCTACCTCTATAAATGGTCTATTTAAACTAAATTATACCCTATCCTAAGTGATCCTACAACTGACACAAACACCACTACGATGCATGATGAAACATCCTTGTCTGAAAGAAACTAACAATGGTTTGATCTCCACGCAGGGAGTCGTGATCCGCAATGATTCCCTACGCCACTAATCAGACTATGGCTCAGCACAAAAATGGTTACAAAATGATGCCACAGCATGTGATCCACTCATCACATTTATGGCATGCCACTATTCTCCTGCATCATATCAGGTCGAAATACCAAGTATTATTGCTCAATAATGAAGAACAGTGCCATTTCCCCACTACCTTGTTGTAAACTCTTGTAATCTTGATAGATTCGAATGGATGTATGAAATATTGATGATTTATGAATGAATTTACTATAATTAAATTATATTATGGTTTTCATTTTATATAACTGAGAATTTGTGGCCATTGGGTTGAATTTCATAGCATTTGGGGCAAACTACATCTCATTTCCCCAAGGGTCCAAAACTAGTTTTTTATATCTGATTGAAAGAAGTGATAACAGCCATGGGAGGTCAAATGGTTATGAATATGAGTCTCTTATAGTGTATTATACATATCCCCTACCTCAATTTAATAATTTGAGTGGTTTTCTACACATTTGGGAAGCCATTTCTACCACTTACCCCAGGGGGATTTGAACCCAAAATTGCTAGTAAAATAATCTATCTTGTTCAGAATTTGGTACATAATTTCAGACCTGATTGGAGGACTATAATACAACCTTGAACATAATATTTGAGTTTTTATATCATTCATACAACTTCTCTGAATATTTGGGATCAATTGGGCTGATTTGGAGACCAAGACACTAAAACTAGTCAAGAGAAAAAATTGTGAAAATTTTGGAAAATTGGGAATTTTGGTAAAAATTTAAAAAAGGGAAATTAAAAGTGGTATCATAGCATGGTATTCTCACCTAATGGTAGTAACAAGGAGTCAAATAAATAAACCACCATCCTTATCTCCTAAATTTGAAGGTGTTTTTGTTGGAGGAGAAGAAGTAGTAGAAGAAGAGGTACATTTTGCTGAAACTATGACTAGCGAGGGGAAGGGACCCACTGATCATGAAAATGTCACGTCCCCATGCCTCCAACCAGAAAAGAGGATGCGGTCTCCATGGCTTAAACCACCCGATCTGAGTGCCCCATGAACATGTACAGGATTAAAAATTCATAAATAGAATGCTTAAACATACACACATGAACATTTATCATGCACAGATGCAATCATCTATCATACACAGTGGAAACATCATACGTTGAAGCCAGCATTCATTTATCATGTTCATTTCATTTTCATTAACAGAATTTACAGTTGCAGAAGTAAAAATGGATAGGATGACTTATCTTAAGATGAATATGTTCCACAACCAGCTACGTCGCTGCAACGTTCCACCCAACCATAGGCCAGCGTGCTCCTTAATCTCTCAGCAACGCTACCACCCCCAAGCTGGGCATGATTCTCCAAGGAATAAGGGAACAAGCAGGCTTACACATAGCCAAGGATGCACAAAACACAGCCAAGCCAACACAGTTGGGTTTATCAGGCCATTAAGGAGTTGGAGAAGGCAGATTGCTAAGCTGGTGAGCTCATTGCAGAGCCAAGGACACCTACACCAGAACTAGCCTGACCTTTAAGACACCCATCCACACCCAACACAAGGAATCAGTCCCTTCTCT
Organism: Pseudotsuga menziesii; assembly: GCA_001517045.1. Classification (NCBI taxonomy): domain Eukaryota; kingdom Viridiplantae; phylum Streptophyta; class Pinopsida; order Pinales; family Pinaceae; genus Pseudotsuga; species Pseudotsuga menziesii. Next base: position 293,088 of record LPNX011082204.1, on the reverse strand, counting down.
GCTACACAGTCCCTCAGGCCCTACATTCCCTTACAATGCTATTCAGGGGTGATGGAGAAGAAGGCCAGCCCTCTAGCTCTGTCTGTGTGGTTCCAACCACCAGGTTTATCAAGAAAAACTAAGCCCACATCCTTGCTCCCAATACAGTCTGAAGACCAACCATTTCCCTCAGGCAATTAAATCAGCTATCACAGCTTAAACTGGAAAACAACTTCTGAGTCATTATTGGCCCTATAGTGGCCAAAATGACTCTCAGACGAATTTACAACGGTTCCCAAATGCAATAGCAAACCAAGTACAATAGGGGAAAATCAGCAGTCCGTCAAGACAATGAAGCCACGGGGAGACTTACACAGACCATGCGGTAAAAGAAATTAATAGAATTCCGACCTGAGCATGAGTAAAAATCAACACCAAACCCATAGTTCAGCTCATGAGGCAAAGATACAGCTGCACCGTCCACCAATCCGCAGAAGAAAATCACGTGGGTAAGACCCAGAAATTCCTGTGCATGAGAGAAGCAATCAGACCCCGTGAGGAATGAACAGCTCTTCCTGGGCTTGTGGGTGAACAACAACAGCTGAGAGGACGTGAAATTGGATGTGCGTGAGTAACAGCAACAATTCCCTGCTTGAAGGTGAGCAGCAATGGCCAGGACGCGAATTTGGAATGCCTAAGCATTTTGCAACTCGTGGATAGAGGAAATGTCTGACTAAGTGAAGAGTGCGTGAGGGTTTTTCCTTCCATTCTGAAGTCAAATGCTGTGGGTGGAGTGTGCGTGGAGGCATGGACTGACAGTCCTGCCACCCCACTCCCAAAACAATTAACTTCCATAACTTCCCTCAGCTACCAGCAGAAATCATTAACTGAAGGTGGTTGGGATAAAACAAAAGAAAATGACACATGGGTTTTCCCCCTTTTTGGCTCAAGGTTTGACACATCCCCTCCCACATCCTCATCCTTGGGAAAATCATGCCCCTTTCGATTTAGTTGCCGCGAGCATAGCTGGTCGGATTCATTTAATTAATTATGATGCATATTTACATGATGGAAAACATAATATATGCTGCATGCCCCAATATACAATCGGAGACAAATTTAAATCCAAAACATAGCATTACCGATCAATGGTGGGGCCTTGGCCTTTAGCTCCACACCATGATCATTTACCATTTATACATCATATACATCTAATGTAACGGGGTCAAAACCGGGGTGTTACAGAAAATATTGAATATATTAAAATAATACAACCTCTATTTGATGAAATAACCAATAACATGAACCAGCATCTTATGAAAGGATTCGAATTGTTGGTTAGCCAATTTGGAAGCAAATTGGGAGTAATGGGAGATAGCAGTAGTTCACACTCAGAAGAAAAGAAGATAATGGGTGAGAAAATTTTCTCAAGAACAGGACCCCATAATAGACCCCATGAATTTCAGAGCACACCAAGGCCTACTACACCTAAATTTCTTATTCCCAAAGAAGATACTAACATTCAATTTGAAATTGATACAGTAACAAAAGAATGGACTAAATTGGATGAAGAGTGTAGGAGGAGTATAACATTTGAGTAGTACTTGACCATGGAAAACAAAATAAAAAAGGAGGAAAATAAGTCTCAGCATCAAACAAAGAATTTAATTGTGCCATAGTTAAAGTTCCACTTCCTACTTTTGATGGTTCATCTCAAAGTTCTGCTAACACTTGGGTCCAAACATTGGATGTGTATTTTCAATTAAATCCAATGGTGGAAGAAGATGCTTTAAAAATGGCTAATTTGCACTTGGATGGAGATGCCAATGAATGGTGTTTCCATGTCCTAAAAACCTTGGGTCATGATCAGGTTAAAACATATGGGGAATTTATTGACAGGGCATTGGAAAGGTTTGAGCAAAAAGATCCAGAATTGTCTTTCAAAGAACTAGCACAATTGAAGCAAGTAGGGACTCCTATTGAATATATGTTGGAATTCCAAATATTATTAGTTAAGGTGGCTGATGTATCGATGGGAAGGTTATTATTTCTGTTCATTGAAGTTTTTGCAGATCCCTTAAAAGGTTTGGTCAAATCCCACAAGCCTACTAACTTAAATGATGCAATGAGCTTGACTAGAGATCTTCAAAATGTGCTTCCTAGAACAAGATTTCCTCCCAAGCCTAACTTCAAATTTGAAAGAAAACCTTGGAAAAAGGATGCACCTAATAAGAATTTTTGGCAAAAGGATACATAGGAAAAGAATAATAAATAAGGACAAAATAGGGATGAACTTAGAAGGAAAAAATTGTGCTTCACATGCTTCCAACCATGGGCACCGGGGCATAAATGTGCTAAAGGAAAGGCTCAATACATATAAGTGTTTTCTGATAATGATGAGTATGAAGGGGGTATGGATGAAGAGGGGTGCACTTTAGATCAATAGGATGAATATGAGATATCAGATGAAGAATAAAGACAAGAATAAAATCAGCCTTCACCAGACAAAGTAAGAATGACAGTACTTTCAGCAGTTCCTCGTTATCACACTATTCGATGCAAGGGTGTGGTATTGGGACAAAGAGCTTCAGTTTTGGTAGATGGAGGAGCTAAACATAATTTCATTGATGCAGATATGGTGGAGAAAATAAATATACCAAGTTAACCATTCGATGGCTTCACAGTTTTCATTCCAGCTCACAATACCATGCAATGCAAAACATGGGTTCCAAAGCTGCAAGTCACCATAGGTAACTATACTTTTGTTGATAGTTTTTATGTGGTTGATGTTTCTGATACTAATGTATTCTTGGGAGTGCAATGGCTGTACTCTATAGGAGATAATTCGGTAAATTATCAAATTCCTGAAATGAAATTTCAAGATTCAACAGGGGTAATAAGGGTTGTGAGAGGGCATCACACTTACCCAAAACAAGTAGTAAATTGCAATAGTATGAGATCTATATTGAGGAATGGTGATATATAACAGGCTTCTGAATTTTATATCACCTCTCCCAAGCCAAAAATCATAGTTGTTAAACACCCAAAGGAGACAGAGACACTTTTTCACAAATATGAAAAAGTTTTCAGAGATCTTCCACATTGTAGACCACCTGATAGGGGGGTTGAGCATAACATTGTTTTGGAGGAGGGTACTTCACCCATTCAGATACCACATTATAGACATCCCAAGAATTTCAGATATTATATTGAGAATACCATTCAATAACTCTTAGAGTTGGGACTCCTTAGACCAAGTTGTAGCCCTTATGCTTCTTCAGTAGTGTTGGTAAAGAAAAAAGATGGAACTTTTAGGATGTGCATGGACTTTATAGATTTGAACAAGAAGACCATAAAGAATAAATATCATATCCCTAGGATTAATGAGCTCATGTATGAGCTATTTGGATCTCAATACTTTTCCAAAATTGACCTTAGATCCAGTTATCACCAAATTCGGATGAAGGAGGAAGATGTACAAAAGACTCCTTTTCGATGTCATTATGGTCACTTTGAGTTTCATGTTATGCCATTTGGGTTGACTAATGCTCCAGATACATTTGAAGCATCTATGAATAGAATCTTTTGCAAGCATATTAGAAGGTTTTTTTTAGTCTTCTTTGATGATATTCTCATTTACAGTAAACCTTGGGAAGAGCACTTGCAACACCTAGAGATTGTGTTGGAAACTTTGCAAGAATAGTCATTGTATGCTAAGTTGTCTAAATGTGAATTTGGGATGAAAGAACTATTATATATTGGGCACATTATTGGACAAGATGGAGTGAAAGTGCACATGGAAAATAGCAGGGCTATCTTAGAATGGCCATCACCAAAAACCATCACAAAATTAAGAGGCTCATTGGAATGTGTACATACTACAAGAAGTTTGTGAAAGGATTCTCCAAGTTGACTTCTCCACTCACTGATTTGACTAAGAGGATGCTTTCAAGGGGAATGAAGAGGCTGAAAATTCCTTCCAAAAAATGAAAGAGGTAATGAGTAGTTGTCCCATACTTTCATTACCTGATTTTTCTAAGCCTTTTGTTGTTGAATGTGATGCCTCAGGTGAAGGAGTATGGGTTGTCCTAAAGCAAGGCCAAAACCCTATAGCCTTTGAGAGAAGAAATTTGCAGCCTCATGAAAAGATTTACTCCATATATGAGAAAGAGATGTTGGCCATCATGCATGCCTTGGACAAATTCTGACAATACTTGGTAAGAAACAAGTTAGTGGTGAAAACTGACCACAATAGTATAAGACACTTCCTTACCCAAAAGGATCTAAATGAAAGGAAACAAAAGTGGGTCAGAAAGATACAAGATTATGATTTTGATATTGAATATGTGAATGGAAATAATAACATTGTAGCAGATGCATTATCTCGAAGACCTTTTTCTCTTATGGACATTGCTAAAATTTGGAAAGGCATGCTACTAGTTGAATATGCCAAAGATAAGTTTGCTTGTGATGTATTAGATGGACTCATGGGAGATGATAACTACATAATTTTGAATGGGATGATATATTATAAGGGAATAATTTATTTGCTTCAAGATTCAAATCTTAAGTACAAAGTTTTGCAAGAAGCACATGATTCCCCACTAACGGGTCATCCGAGGATCTTCAAAACCTATAGGCAACTAAGGCAAAGGTTCTATTGGAAGGGGATGAAGGAATATGTTCAGAAGTATGTGAATGAATTTAATGCATGTCAGAAAAAAAAATCAGAACTCACACACCCTACTGGTTTATTACAACCATTACCCATTTTGGAGCAAAAATGGGACAGTATATCGATGGATTTCATCACCGGTTTGCCCAAATCTTTGGCCAAGGATTGCATATATGTGGTATTGCATATATTGACTAAGTTTTCTTATTTATTTGTTGTTACATCCTCTTTTAGTGCTTCACAAGTGGCTTATAATTTTTTCAAAGAAATCTTCAGATTGCATGGGCTCCCCAAGAGCATTGTGAGTGATAGAGATGGTAGATTCATGAGTGCTTTTTGGCAAGAAATTTTCAGATTGGTGGGAACTCAATTGACTCCAAGTACAATATATCATCCAAAAAATGATTAAAAAATAGAGAGGGTGAATAAATGGTTGGAAGGGTACCTCCGAAAATATGTGGGAGAACAGCAAAAAGATTGGACCAAATGGCTACACTTGGGTGAGTTTGGCTACAACACCACCTTTCACATGTCAATAGGGATGTCTCTTTTCAGAGAATTATATAGTTATGATGCCCTTACATTTTTTGATATGATATTTGGTGATAGTAAATCTCCAAAAGCTAAATATTGGGTGGAAGAAAGACAAGAAATTTTAAAGCTTTTAAAAGACAATTTGCACGTTGCCCAAAATCAGCAAAAAAAATATGTCGATAAACATAGAGAGGAAAGGACCTTTTAGGTTGATGATTTATTGTATTTGAGGTTTCATCCATACAAACAAACATCCCTCAAAATAAATGGAGCAGAAAAGGTACAGCCAAGATACTATGGGCCCTACAAGGTAGTCCGGAAAATTGGAGAAGTAGCATATGAGTTGGAACTTCTGGAAGGGAGTAAAATTCATAATGTATTTCATGTTTCTTGTCTCAATAAATCTACTGGTCAGAAAATTTTCATTTCATATACACTCCCTCCTTTGTATGATGAAGGAAATCTCACACTTATTCCGGAAAAAGTTGTGAAGACAAAAGAGAGAAGATTGTGGAGCAGAACAATCAAAGAATACTTGGTGCAATAGAAGGATATACCAAGTGAAGATGCCACATAGGAAGAGGAGAATATTTTGCAGCATCAAAATATGAAATTTCTTGAGTAAAATCAATATTGGGTGGGGAGGACTGTAATATCCCCTTTAAAATAATTGCATAGCAGGAAAATTCCATCAATCCTACTAGTTCCCTAGGTTGGGTGGAAACATTGGGGAGTTAATAAGGAAACTAATAAATGGTGTTTAGACATTAGAAGGAATAAATATTTATTTAATGGTGTTAATTAAATTAATTCATTTGAATAATTAAATGGCTATGGATAATGGAGACACATGGAGACTATGGGGCCTACTCAAGCTAGAATTTATATGTTAAATGGCATCCTCCTCTTGTAATTTTGAATCTATGGGAAGCCTAATGTTTTAGGATGTATTATGAGGTTAATACACTTGTAAATATACTTCATAGTTTGAATTTGGTATGAATTGTAACTTACATGGGAGAGGAAGAGCCAAATGGGATTTTCATGGAGACTTGGCTAGATTCCCCTTACATTTATGACATCTATGACACCAATGATGGAGATTCTATGACAATTATGACACAAGTCAGATATGAATGCTGACACACTGAAATATGGACATTTCAGGCCTGAATAGAGCATATTAGAGGTCTTATTTAGGAGTTGTATAAGTCCAAGAGGCTCCTACTCGAATTTGGGAGAAGAGGGAAGGGGAAGAGAGAGGCCACATGGCATAGCATGAGCAGCCACACCAATTCGACTTGGATTTGGTTTATGGATGGATTTGGAACCTTATAAAACCAATAATTTTTATAAAATACATGTATAATCCATGATAATAAACTTTTGATCATTTGTGAAATTTTCTATTGTGAAGAGAGAGAGCTAGTGGATGACTAGTTCATGCCTTAGCCAATTTCAAGGGTGAGAGATTCCCATCCTGGTCGGTTTTGGAGAGGCCACTCATGTATTTCAAGGAGATTAAATAGATTCATAATTTATAGGTGCAATCTACAGAATCTCATGGACACATCAATTTCAGCTTTTTCTTCCTTTCATCTCAAGTTTTCTCACCATATTTCAGCTCTATGGAGTGACACGCACTTGGTGAGATTTTCATCTCTTTGAGGGATATTTTATTGCTCCAGTATTTTGTATTATGATTTAAATGATATTTTATTCAATTTAAGAAATATATCAGGTCAAAATTCCAAGAAATCGCATGTATTATTGCTCAATAATGAAGAAACAGTGCCATTTCCCCACTACCTTGTTGTAAACTCTTGTAATCTTGATGGATTCGAATGGATGTATGAGATATAGATGAATTATGAATGAATGGAATGTAATTAAAGTATAATATGGGTTTCATGGCCTCTAACTGATAATTTTTTTCCATTGGGTCGAATTTCATAGCATTTGGGGAAAACTACATCTCATTTCCCCAAGGGTTCAAAACTACTTTTTTATATCTAATTGAAACTAGTGATAACAGCCATGGGAGGTAGATTGGTTATTAATATGAGTCTATGAAAGTTTATTATGCATATATCCTGTCTCAATTTAATAATTCAAGTGGGTTTCTGTACATTTGGGAATCCATTTCTACCACTTACCCCGGGGGGATTTGAACCCAAAATTGCTAGTAAAATCATCTATCTTGTTCAGAATTTGGTACAGAATTGAAGACCTTATTGGAGGGCCATAATACATCCCTGAAAATAATATTTAAGTTATTATATCATTCATACACCTTTCTGAATATTTAGGAGCAATTGGGCTGATTTGGAGACCAAGACACTAAAACTAGTCAAGAGCCAAAATTGTGAAAATTTTGGAAAATTGGGCATTTTGGTAAAAAATTAAAAGAGGGACATTAAAAGTGTTATCAAATCATGGTATTGGCACATTATTTTATTAACAATGACTCAAATCAATAAACCACCACCCTTACATCCTGAAGTTGAAGGTATTTTTGTTGGAGGAGAAGAAGTAGTAGAAGAAGAGGTACATTTTGCTAAAACTATGACTAGCGAGGGGAAGGGACCCACTGATCATGAAAATATTGAATATATTAAACTCATACAAACTCTATTTGATGACATAACTAATAACATGAACCAACAGCTTATGAAAGGATTTGAATTGTTGGTTATCCAATTTGGAAGCAAATTGGGAGTAATGGGAGATAGCAGTAGTTCACACTCAGAAGAAAAGAAGACAATGGGTGAGAAAAATTTCTCAAGAATAGGACCCCATAATAGACCCCATGAATTTTAGAGCACAACAAGGCCTGCTGCACCTAAACTTCTTATTCCCAAAGAAGACACTAACATGCAATTTGAAATTGATACAATAACAAAAGAATGGGCTAAATTGGATGAAGAGTGTAGGAGGAGTATAACATTTGAGAAGTACCTCACCATGGCAAACAAACTCAAAAAGAATGATAACAATAAGTCTCTGCATAAAAAATAAGAATTTAATTGTGCCATAGGTAAAGTGCCACTTCCTACTTTTGATGGTTCATCTCAAAGTTCTACTAACACTTGGGTGCAAAAATTGGATGTGTATTTTCAGTTGAATCCAATGGTGGAAGAAGATGCTTTAAAAATGGCTATTTTTCACTTGGATGGAGATTCTAATGGGTGGTGGTTCCATGGCCTCAAAACCTTGGTTCATTATCAAGTTAAAACATATGGGGAATTTATTGACAAGGTATTATAAAGGTTTGAGAAAAAAGATCTAGAATTGTCTTTCAAAGAACTAGCACAATTGAAGCAAGTAGGGACTCCTATTGAATATATGTTGGAATTCCAAATATTATCAGTTAACGTGGCTGATGTATATATGGTAAGGTTATTATTTCTGTTCACTGAAGGTTTTGAAGAACCCTTAAAATTTTTGGTCAAATCCCACAAGCCTACTAACTTAAATGATGCAATGAGCTTGACTAGAGATCTTCAAAATGTGCTTCCTAGAACAAGATTTCCTCCCAAACCTAACTTGAAATTTGAAAGAAAGCCTTTGAAAAAGGATGCGCCTGATAAGAATTTTTGGAAAAAGGATACATTGGAAAAGAATAAGAAATAAGGACAAAATAGGGATGAACTTCGAAGGAAAAATTTGTGCTTCACATGCTTCCAACCATGGGCACTAGGGCATAAATGTGCTAAAGGAAAGGCTTAATAAATAGAAGTGTTTTCTGATAATGATGAGTATGAAGGGGGTAGGTATGAAGAGGGGAACACTTCAAATCAATAGGAGGCATATGATACAACATATGACTAATAAATACAAGAATAAAATCATCCTTCACCGGACAAAGCAAGAATGGCAGTACTTTAAGAAGTACCTCGCTATCACACTATTCGATGCAAGGGTGTGGTATTGGGACAAAGAGCTTCATTTTTGGTAGATGGAGGAGCTACACATAATTCAATTGATGCAGAGATGGTGGAGAAAATAAATATACCAAGTGAACCATTCGATGGCTTCATATTTGTCATTCCAGGTCACAACACCATGCAATGCAAAACATGGGTTCCAAAGCTGCAAGTCACCATAGGTAACTATACTTTTGTTGTTATCTTTTATGTATTTGATGTTGCTGATACTAGTGTAGTCTTGGGAGTTCAATAGCTGTATTATATAGGAGAGAATTCAGTAAATTATCAAATTCCTGAAATGAAATTTCAAGATTCAACAAGGGTACTAAGGGTTGTGAGAGGGCAGCACACTTACCCAAAACATGTAGTAAATTGCAATAGTATGAGATCTATATTGAGGCATGGTGATATAGAATGGGCTGCTGAATGTTATATCACCTCTCCCAAGCCAAAAATCAGAGTTTTTAAACACCCAAAGGAGATAGAGACACTTTTGCACAAATATGAAAAAAAATTCAAAGATCTTCCACATGGTATACCGCCTGATAGGGGGGTTGAGCATAACATTGTTTTGGAGGAGGGTACTTCACCCATTCAGATACCACCTTATATACATCCCAAGAAGTTCAGAGATGATATTTAGAATACCATTCAAGAACTCTTATATTTGGGACTCATTAGACCAAGCTCTAGCCCTTGTGCTTCTTTAGTAGTGTTGGTAAAGAAAAAAGATGGAACTTTGAAGATGTGCATAGACTTTAGAGCTTTGAACAAGAAGAACAGAAAGAATAGATATCCTATCCCTAGGATTGATGATCTCATGGATGAACTATTTGGAGCTCAATAATTTTCCAAAATTGACCTTAGATCCGATTATCACCAAATTCGGATGAAGGAGGAAGATGTGCAAAAGACTACTTTTCAATGCCATTATGGTCACTTTGAGTTTCTTGTTATGCCATTTGGGTTGACTAATGATCCAGATACATTTCAAGCATGTATGAATAGAATATTTTGCAAGCATCTTAGAAGTTTTGTTTTAGTATTCTTTGATGATATTCTCATTTATAGTAAAACTTGGGAAGAGCACTTGCAACACCTAGAGATTGTGTTGGAAACTTTGCAAGAACAGTCTTTGTATGCTAAGATGTCTAAATGTGAATTTGGGATGAAAGAACTATTATATATTGGGAACATTATTGGGAAATATGGAGTGAAATTGCACATGGAAAATATCAGGGCTATCTTAGAATGGCCATCACCAAAAAACATCACAGAATTAAGAGGCTTCATTGGAATATGTACATACTACAAGAAGTTTGTGAAAGGATTCTCCAAGTTGACTTCTCCACTCACTGATTTGACTAATAAGGATGCTTTCAAGTGGAATGAATAGGCTGAAAAGGTCTTCCAAGAAATGAAATAGGTAATGAGTAGTTGTCCCATACTAGCATTACCTAATTTTTCTAAGCCTTTTGTTGTTGAATGTGATGCCTTGGGTGAAGGAGTAGGGCTTGTCCTAAAGCAAGGCCAACACCCTATATATTTTGAGATCGGAAATTTACAGCCTCATGAAAATATTTACTCCATATATAAAAAAGATATGTTTGCCATCATGCATGCCTTGGCCAAATTCCGACAATACTTGGTAGGCAACAAGTTTGTGGTGAAAACTGACCACAATAGTCTAAGACACTTCCTTACCCAAAAGGATCTAAATTAAAGGAAAAAAAAATGGGTAAGCAAGATCCAAGCTTATGATTTTGATATTGAATAGGTGAAAGGAAATAATAACATTGTAGCAGATGCATTATCTCGAAGACCTTGTTTTTTTCTTATGGACATTGCTAAAAATTGGAAAGGCATGCTACTAGTTGAATATGCCAAAGATAAGTTTGCTTGTGATGTATTATATGGACTCATGGGAGATGATAACTACATAATTTTGAATTGGATGGTATATTATAAGGGCATAATTTATTTGGTTCAATATTCAAAGCTTAAGTACAAAGTTTTGCAGGAAGCACATGATTCCCCACTAGCAGGTCAGTAGGGGATCTTCAAAACCTATAGGAAACTAAGGCAAAGGTTCTATTGGAAGTGGCTGAAGGAAGATATTCAGAAGTATGTGAATGAATTTAAGGAATTTCATCAAAACAAATCATAACTCACACACTCTGCCGATTTATTACAACCATTTCCCATTCCTAAGCAAAAATGGGACAATATATCGATGGATTTCATCACCGGTTTACCCAAATCTTTGGGAAAGGATTGCATATATGTGGTAGTGGATATATTGAATAATTTTTCTCATTTATTTGCTGTTACATCCTATGTTAGTGCTGCACAAGTGGCTGATAGTTTTTTCAAAGAAATCTTCAGATTGCATGGGCTCCCCAAGAGCATTGTGAGAGATAGAGATGGTAGATTCATGAGTGCTTTTTGGCAACAAATTTTCAGATTGGTGGGGACTCAATTGAATCCAAGTACAAGCTACCATCCAAAAAATGATGGAAAAACAATTAGGGTGAATAAATGGTTGGAAGGGTACCTACGAAAATATGTGGGAGAACATCAAAAAGCTTGGACCAAATGGCTACACTTCGGTGAGTTTTGCTACAACACAACCTTTCACATGTCAATAGGGATGTATCCTTTCAGAGAATTATATTATTATGATGCCCTTAAATTTTCTGATATGATATTTCGTGATAGTAGAGCTCCAAAAGCTAAATATTGGGTGGAAGAAAGCCAAGAAATTTTAAAGTTTTTAAAAGACAATTTGCAAGTTGCCCAAAATCAGCAAAAACAATATGCCGATAAACATATAGAGGAAAGGAACTTTCAGGTTGATGATTAATTGTATTTGAGGTTTCATCCATACAAACAAACATCCCTCAAAATAAATGGAGCATAAAAGCTAAATCCAAGATACTATGGGCCCTACAAGGTAATCCGAAAAATTGGAGAAGTAGCATATGAGTTGGAACTTCTGGAAGGGAGTAAAATTCATAATGTATTTCATGTTTATTGTCTCAATAAATATATTGGTCAGAAAATTTTCATTTCATATACACTCCCTCCTTTGGATGATGAAGGAAAACTCACACTTATTTCGGAAAAAGTTGTAAAGACAAGGGAGAGAAGATTGAGGAGCAGAACAATCAAAGATTACTTGGCGCAATGGAAGGATCTACCAAGTGAAGATGCCACATGGGAAGAGGAGAATATTTTGCAGCATCCAAATCTGAAATTGCTTGAGTACAATAAATATTGGGTGGGGAGGACTATAATGTCCCCATTCAAATAATTGCATAGCGAGAAAATTCCATCAATCCTACTAGTTCCCTAGGTTGGGTGGAAACATTGGGGAGTTAATAAGGGAGCTAATAAATGGTGTTTATACATTAGAAGGAATAAATATTTATTTAATGGTTTTAATTAAATTAATTCAATTGAATAATGAAATGGTTATGGAGAATGGAGACACATGGAGACTATGGGGCCCACTCAAGCTAGAATTCCTATGTTAAATGGCATCCTCCTCTTGTAATTTCAAATCTATGGGAATCCTAATGTTTTGGGATGGATTAGAGGTTAATATAATTTTCCATATACTTCATATTTTGAATTTGGGATGAATTTTAACTTACATGGGAGAGGAAGATCCAAATGGGAGTTTCATGGACACTTGGCTAGATTCCCCTTACATTTATGACATCTATGACACCAATGATGGAGATTCTATGAAAATTATGACACAAGCCAGATCTGAAGGCTGACATATTGACATACTGGCATGTCAAGATTTAATAGAGCATATTATATTTCAATTTTTGGATTTGGAGAAGGCCAAGAGGCTCCTACTCGAATTTGGGAGAAGAGGGAAGGTGAAGAGAGAGGCCACATGGCATAGCATGAGTAGCCACACCAATTCGACTTGGATTTGGTTTATGGATGGATTTGGAACCTTAGAATACCAATAATGTTTATAAAATACAGGAATCAGCCATGATAATAACCTTTTTATCATTTTTGAAATTTGCTATTGTGAAGAGAAAGAGCTAGTGGATGACTAGTTCATGCCTTAGCCAATTTTGAGGGTGAGAGATTCCCATCCTAGTTGGTGTTTGGTGAAGACACTCAGGTATATCAAGGAGATTCAATGGATTCATCATTTATAGTTTCAATATACAGCAGCTCATGGAAACATCAATTTCAACTTGTTCTTCCTTTCATCTCAAGTTTTCTCACCATATTTCAGCTCTATGGAGTGAGGTGCACTTGGTTAGCTATTCATCTCTTTGAGGGAGATTCTATTGCTCTAGTATTTTGAATTATGATTTAAATTATCTTTTATTAAATTTAATAAATATATCAGGTCTAAATTCCAATAAATACCATGTGTTATTGCTCAATAATGAAGAAACAGTGTCATTTCCCCACTACCTTGTTGTAAACTCTTGTAATCTTGATGGATTCGAATGGATGTATGAAATATTGATTATTTATGAATGAATGGAATGTAATTAAAGTATATCATGGTATTTAAGTGATAATTTGTGGCCATTGGGTCTAATTTCATAGCATTTGGGGCAAACTACATTTCATTTCCCCAAGGGTCCAAAACTAATTTTTTATATCTGATTGAAATAAGTGATAACAGCCATGGGAGGTCGATTGGTTCTGAATATGAGTCTATTATAGTGTATTATACATAAAACCTACCTGAATTTAATAATTAGAGTGGTTTTCTGCACATTTTGGATGCCATTTCTATCACTTACCCTGGGGGGATTTGAACCCAAAATTGCTAGTAAAATCATCTATCTTGTTCAGAATTTGGTACAGACTTTCAGACCTTATTGGAGGAACATAATACATCCCTGAAAATAATATTTAAGTTATTATATCATTCATACACCTTCTCTTAATATTTGGGAGCAATTGGGCTGATTTGGAGACCAAGACACTAAAACTAGTCAAGAGCCAAAATTGTGAAAAAATTGGAAAATTGGCATTTTGGTAAAAAATTTAAAAAGGGACATTACATATATGTGATCAATTTTAAGATCCTTTTTATGAATTATATTTTTTAATAAATACCAAAGGTTTCTTGAGAATGACATATATGTTTTCCACCCAATCACGTATTGATAGTCAGATAAGCACCCCACCCATATCCAAATCTATGGATTTATCATGAATCCTCATAATTTCCAACCTATGTACCTAATAGATTAGTAATTTGAGAGATTCATCACCAAATATCTCTTCATGGATTTAATGATTTCTTGTATCAGAAGAAAAATAAATTATGCCCCCAGCTTCCAATGTATATTAGTATGTATGGATTAACTAATTGTGTGTGGGAGCCATTCGGCCCCGGGTTAATTGTATTACCACCTCATACGCTCAACGTCTCCTCAAGAATTATACCATGTCTTCTCTCAGCAGCAATATTTCTATCCACTCCATTTCAATTCTTGGCCCTGGTTTACATGAAGCTCTGCGAATCTTGCTGAAGGTAGTTACAGGTATTGGCGAAGGTCGGTTGCAAGGCCTCCCATGGCATGCACTCCCTCTCACTCGTTCTATAGTGAAGGAAAGGCTCACTCTTGCAGCCTTTTCCTCCTGTTCATGCAACTCTCTTTCAGTGTCGTGGACTGTCACTTTCGGTTCAGGTATTCTTTCACCTTCTGGTAATTGGGGAAGAAGTTTGGTTTTAGGCCGTCGCTGCACGGGGTGGCAGGAAGGTGCAATAGGCACATTGGTTTGTCGAAGACAAGGAGATTTTTCACTGCATCAGGAACTCCTCATGCTCAGTCTTTTCTACAGTAATATTCTGGCTACAAATCAAGCTTGTGTCCCTGTCAGTTCTGTTTGTGCCATACATAATCAATTCGCTAGAATAAACATCTTGACAGAGGCAAACAGAATGGCACAGGCTGGAGAAAGTGCAGGAATCATGGAAATCAAGAAGAATCTGTGGAGACTGTATGAAATGCTTTCAATCAGTGTCATGGATAACAAAGAAATGGCCTAGGAGGTGAAGAGTATGGGAGAAACAGTGAGCTACACCTCTTTGCAGATTAGCAACCACTATTCTCGGATTGATGATAATGAAAGTAACCTTCGAGAAATCATGGGTAAAGTCGACAGGATACAGGAGGACCTCCAGTGCTTCATAACCATGAATCAGAGCAGCAGAGTAAATGGAGCCACTGCTGATGCTGTGCATCCAATGGAGGAGGAATCCGTAGTGCAACCAAGAAAAAGCAGAGGCAACCCTTAATCTGCTTCTTTTAGTTATGGCTTAATGTTTTTCTGTCTTTTTATATGTAACCAGTATGTAAGGGTATACACTACCCACGGTATTAGATGTTTTGAACAAACTCTTTGTGAAGTTTTTTGGAAAACCCCTTGGATAGGCTCTCTGTGCAGCATTTTTGCTATGCTTAAATACTCTATTATGCCACTATTGTAATGAATGGCTGTGCACAGCTTGTTTTTATATAACCCTTTTATAGTTTATGTTAAAAAAAAAAAAACTAATTGTGTGTGGGAAATACCAGAAAGGGAGCATATGGAAAATTACAAGTTTAGGAAAGAGAAAAACATTGTACTTATGTGAATACACCCTTCACTTATACTTATGAGGAGAATCAAGTTGGTGAACTAAATTTAAAATATGTGGCATATGAGGAAGTGCAAGGTCGGATATGAGAAAAGGTAGAGGTAGGAGGAAGAAGAAAGAAAGAAGATATGAAAAAAATAGCAGAAAACATTGATGCCATACAAAAGAAAAAGGCTAAATAATAAGATCATAAGAGGAAATATGCTACTAAGCTAGTATCAAAGGCAAAAGAAGAAAAGGATCAAGCAAAAAAGAAGGAAGGTAAATCTAAGGTTATTTCATATTCATAAACATAAAAAAAAAAGGATTGATGAGGATAAAAAGAAAATTATAGAGTCAAAGGAAGCTAAGAAAAAACAAAGGGGAGAAGAAGGCAAGAATAAAGCATAAAAAAAAGTAAAAGTTGAGAGGAAGAAAAAGGAATGAAATATGAAGTGGATCAAAGGAATGTTGTAGTAAAAATGGTGGAACCATTGGAACAACACATGAAAACTCCTATAATAATGGCTACCATGTCATTGGAGAGAATAATTACAAAAAAGGGATATTCCAATCCTGATAAAGTAGCTTGGTTATATATAGTCATCTTTGAAAAGAAAAGGAAACAAATTGTAACACAAACTCATAACAAGACAATGCTCACAATTGAAAATGGGCTATAGTAAGCATGGAAGTGATCATGGTTTATGCCAATGACTCAAATACATTAGCAATGGATACAACTTGATTAGCCTTGACTTAATGAAATGTAAGTAACATTTGAGGTAGTTTCAACTAGTTTCAATAATACAAGAATCATGTAGATCTTTTAAAGAATCAAGTGATGTATCAAAAAGAATATAAGAGCAACACCATCAAATTCAAAAATTATTCCCCGTAGATATAAGATGATTTGAATGTAATACAAAGAACCTTTTTTGGAAACTACAAGATCTTCAAGAACATAGCTTGGAGTTTATTTTGCTTAGCAAGAAAGTAGAAAAATGGAAAGTGGTTCAATAGAAGGTTCTCTTAGAACTGCACACTTCTACAATAGGATGATATTTTGGATTTATGAAACATATCATAAGATCAAGAAGGATTTTTTCTAGGAAGGTCTTAAAATTGAGGTTCAAAATTTTTTGTTAGTGTTTAGTTTGTCAACAAAACAAAGGATAGATGATCAAGAACACGGATCTTATGTAACCATGGTATTTGTGCATCAACTCACAAAGTATCCCCATTTTATCTCACTTTCTTGTCCCTTTAAATAAAGTACAATAGTTATAACATTCATGGAAACATTTCAAAAAGTACATGGAAACACCATGATTATTGTAAGTGAAAAAAACCTAATTTTCACTAGTAATTTATGGACTTGTTTTCTTGTTGGGTACTCATTAACCTGTAACTCCTCTTACCATCACCAATATAATGAAAAAACTAAGATTTTGAATAAATTTTTGGAAAGTTATCTCCATTTCTTTGCATCTAATATGAAACACAATCGGTTAAATGGTTACCTTTCAAAAATCAATCAAACAATACGTCCTCCACAATGTCCTCATTTATGGCACTTTATGGATATCATCTTACATCCATTACATCACCCTTGAGATGGAAACCTAAGTTTGAGTAATCAAGGATCATATCAATCACTAACAATAGGTTCTCCATCTATTGAAGGACGGTGTGGCTACAACACAAAACAAGATGTCACAAGCATATCAACATCACAATGGAAGGAACTTTGAAGTGGGGGATTGGGTATTTATGAGAAACAAATTTCCCTCAAGTAACAAAAGAAATATAATAATTTAGGAACAAAGTAATATTATCCCTATAAGGTGTTGCAGAGGATTTGTAGTATGGATTACAAATTGAAGTTGACTCCATCTCATGTGTAGATATGAATTCCATGTTTCTTGTTTAAAAAGGTAATATGTGATAATTCAAACTATTTTTCTAGAACTAAATGAAGAAGAAAAATCATACTAGAACCTAAAATAGTAATTGAAACATCGATCGAGCAAATACAAAATTGATCAATCAATGAGTGACTCATTAAGTGGAAGAACCTACCAAGAGAAACTACAACATGGGAAAATAAGCTCTTCATATAGAAGCATCCACATTGATCAACAATGAGGAAAAAAGTGATTGAAGGGGAGGGGCATATTAAATCTCTAATCGTAACCCTGTTGGGTTTTATCCCTCCTCCAAGGATCCTGAACCAGGTTCATTCCCTTCTTCTTAGCCTAACAAATCCCAAGATATTGGCCTGACAGAGCATATCTCAGTCAGCAGCACCTACGACGTAGATTCTATCTCACCTGATATATCTCTCTTAAATGGGTAACTACCAGAACCACGTTTTTGCAGTTAGGTAGGGAATTTATGGTACCTTATCCTTTTACCAAGGCTCTCAAAAAAATTTGTGGGTGTAAATTATTTATGTTCATTGTGATTCAACGGTTAGGTTTTGACCCAGCTTCTATTATGCAACTTATTATATCAACAATGTTGTGCAGCATAATCATATTCAACTAATACAATGCAATTGATATACATTTATTCATCTGTAAGAAAATATATAATCATTTATTCAATGAAAAATTTCCACAATTATTTCAAACACATTTAGCATTCACACATATACACAAAATATAATGTGGAAACCCATCCGGGAAAAAACCACAAGGTGGTCTTCATATGGCATGAGGAAATAGATGCACCTTTCGTTTGCGTACTAAGCTATAGACTATGTTCAAGATATTCTTCTATATCTTTACATACTCTTCCCCCCTCTCATACTCTTTGATATTCTCTCTATTCTCTTCCTACTTTACTTTACGAAATACACGCACATATCCTGGATCGACTCAACCTTTCCTACTCTTATGCGCACTCAGCTCCAGATCCTTCACTCAGATGCACTCGACAATACTAACAGACAAAATACAGAGCCATCAACCAAAAGCTAACAGTCAAAAGCTAATGAGAGTCTACTCTTTTCTAATTTAAGTCCATCTTGAGAGTATAACCCACATACAACTTGGGTTATCTCCTTTATAGCCTCATTACAGACTCGATACAAACTTGATACATACTTGATACAGACTCAATACATAATTTTCTTATGTCACTTTCTCAGTCAACTTCCTATATCCAGCCAACAGGTTCTATTTCCTATTCTAGTAATACCTAACGGTAGGCACTAACGACCTGACTTATAGATATGCCTTCATATGTGCGGTTTCCGCTGGCTCTATCCGAACTCGTACCCACAATCGTTAAGGCTTGTCACTTTCTGAGCATTAGACCTTATTGTCATTTTCTAGTTGTTATACTACTTGCACACCTTCAGATACTGATATTATGTCGCACCTTCCCTTGTTTCACTCCTTCCTTCTATCACGGCTTCCTCTTCTGGCATAGCTTCCTCTTCTGTTTGCCTCTTCCTTCTTCTTCCTTCCCTTTACTTCCTCAGTCGTAGCTTCCTTTCTCTTCTTTATCTCTTCTAGTGCTAATTATGTTGCAACTCTTTTTTCTTATTTATCTCTTCTCCATACTTAGGCAAAATTCTAAGTGAATTATACATTCCTGTCCTTATGCCCAACAGGCCCCCAACACTCACATGTGGCTTGTCTTGGGACACTCGAAGCTATTCCTCCATGTCTTTACTTGCACTGATTTTTCTCTAAAAATATTCAATGATTTTCACCACTCTTTGTGCTTGTACACACAGCTCTTCCTCTGTCTTCTGCAATTGCTCCAAAAGTTCAGAACTGACATGTTCCGACATGACCTTCTCTACTGATGCAGATACTTCACGCACCTTCTGATGTACAAGCTGAATGATTACTGTAAATTTTTACGCTTCAACCTGCAGCTCTTTTAACTTCTCCTCACGGTGCTGATGTTGTGTGCGCAGCACTATCATTTGTTGCCGCAATTTCCTCATCTCCATTGCCTTAGCCATTTTCTATGCTAAGTGTAGCTTCTTCATATCATTCCTTATCTGCGTAACGTTTACTTCAAACACAGTCAGCTCATTTGCAATATTATATGATTTCTCATCATCCATTAGGGCTTCCCAAGACTGAGAGACTTGGTCGACAACCTTGACACATATTTTTTCTACTTCTTCTATCTTCTTCGTAGCTTCAATTATTGCTTCCATTATAGAACTTCTGAAGGTGTGCTTGGTATTACCTGCTCTTCAATATTTGCAACCTTTCTCCTAAGGTAATCTGTCATCTTTCCAAGTTGAATGACCTTGTCTTCGACCTTCATTTATGGTGTGATTTCAGCATATTCAAGATTCAAACAAGCCATGTTTACAATATTCTCAAGTTTCAATTTACTTTCTTCTTCTGCCTTTACTTTGTGCTTGGTATTTTGTATATTTTCCTTTATTTTGTTAATAACCTTCACGGATTTATACGCTTGTTTATTAAGGGCACTTTCTCTTACTCTAATTTATGTGACTACAACTTTTTGTAAGGCATATTATACTTCCATCGGTCGTGTCTTTGAAAAATATATGAATACCTAGCCAACACTTTTGGCGACTTCATTGGACTCTAGGGTTCCCAAATATGGTCCTTCTCCTGGAACTTATACCCTGATTGGGTGGTCCGTTGTTGGTCTCTAGGGTTTTGTCACTTCAAAAGGACTGGGTTCATCCTGCGACTCTGGTACTTGGGGTGCACGATCTACTATAATTTTAACTTGTTCAATTGTTTTACCCAGTTCATTTAGTCACTCTATAATATTAGTAGGAAACTCATTCTGTTTCCTACTGAGGTCATGGAAAATTGCTTGGGAAATTTCTTGTAGTTCTTATGCTAATGCTATGAACTCTTCATCATCCATGTGGAAGTTATTAGCTTACTTATTAACCTTTCATTTCTTGCGCTTAGGTTCCCTTTGTTTTGTTGCATCGTGTTTTCCCTATTGTTTTTACTTCTCTAATGATGACTCCTAAGAAGGAAAATTGGACTTAGTATTGCCTAGTGTTGTAATCAACTAGATTGCAAGGTTACCAATGATACACATATATAATCATATAACAATAATAGAACAAGAGACAAGAATGGTAGGAAAAATAAAAACTTATATTACTCAAGAACACATGTGGGTTCATACAATAAACCAAACCAAGTATCTATCTAGATCTACCTCCTATATATATGATTACAAAATAGTTACAAAAAATACCTATCGGTTCAACCAACTGACACGGCCTATGAGGTTGGTATAATATACAATTAGTCAACTAGAGAGACTAGTCAGCTTGGCTGACTAGCTCCTCCAACATCTTCCCCAGCATAAAATATTTCTTCTTCCCAAATAAATGAGGAGATGAAAATATTCTATCTTAAGTATCCATGTTGTTTTATTGTTCTTTTATGGACTATGTTGCATGATATATGGTTGTTGCTGAATGCATACTTCCACGATAGCTTTCACAATGGTTGATAATTGGTGCTAAAATTCTTCCCAAGTGCATAGTTCTTTTTGTATATCTATGGTTAAGGTGGTTAGACTCGACAAGCTCTCTATCTTTTGATGCATATCTATGTTGAGCATATTGATCATGTCAGTCCCCAAAATTTGTGTCTTTTCTTCAACAACAACAAGTAACCTTTGCATTTGTAGTTTGATCTTGTCGAGACCGTTGAGACTGGGTCTGGACTGGCTGATCCATTGATGCTCATGTTTCTCTACTTTTTCTAATTTTGTCATTTCCAACATGAGATGATCATGAATTGTTTGTGCCAATTCTTCAGTGCTTGCTTTTCTATTCTGAAGTGAATTTATGAGTCCACAACTCTTCTGCCTTTGTTCAAACACCTGGCCATAATGTGTGTACTAGTTTCGTAATACCTCTGTTGTTACTATGGATTTTGTAATATATTAGTCCAACATGTTGTGAGCTGCTGAGAACATTGTGAGCTACTAAGAATGTTGTAAACTAATTTCTCAGAAGAACAATAGTCTCTTCTTCCTGCTGTAGTTGTTTTTCCTACAATTGCTGTTGAAGTTTCGACACAACACTTTCAAAAATATGGTATGCTTTATCAAGAGGTTTGTCTATGTCGGCACCTTCCGGAATTGTAAAGAATTATTTTGCTAAATTTTCGCACATGGTTAGAAAATCTGTATGCTATTTGTTTATTTTCATCAATTTTTCTTTAGTTTTTTCTCTTCTGATTCTAGACTCTTTATTGACAGCGTCTGCCAACAGGTCTAGTTCTTCTTCTTTGGATTTTCGGGTATTGATTTCCATTGTAGAACCTAGTTGAACTAGATGTATAATTGAAGGTGTTTACTTTTGGGATTGTTTTATTTAGCGTTGTTTGTCTTTCTTGGGGTTTTCTTCCTGATTGACCTATTTTTCCCTTGCTTAAGCTTCTGGTGCTTGTTGGTGCCATTCTTGTGGCCAATCACTGATAAAGGTTTCTAAATCATCTTTCGTCAATACAAATTGTGTCGAAAACCACTGGAAATCTAGATCCTTCCGTGGTTGGATTACAATATAGTGTGGGATAATTTGAAATATGATAATTCATCGAAATTGAGAAATAGTGTTCACATTAAGTATCTCCTGGTGCTTCACTAGATGCTTTAAGGCCTCACTACGTACGAAAAATTCAATGTTACTATATGTTTGCATGCTATTGTCTATCGAGAACCATAGGTTCTGGTATCTTGCTCCTCTACAACTAATAGGTAAATATATCGATTGGTAGTATGTCGTCTCAGACCAAACAACAAATGAAATTAAGATAAAAAACCAAGAGTAATAGAAAGAAGTACCTTCTTCCTACGATGAGGCTGCATCTTGTAACAAATCGTTGAGCAAAAAATGTGACCCATTGATCTGGACTCCTTCTACACAAAGTGCAGCTAGCGCCATTGCACCTGCAATAGATTGGTTTGGACAACAACAAGGAGGAGGAGGATTTGGTCATGGAAGAGGCCATGTCATATGTTATAACTATGGAAATCCATGACATTTTTCCTGAGATTGCCAAATTCCAGCAAAAACATGTACATATTGCAAAGCATTTTATCACACTATTGAATAGTGTATGGAACTAATTGAGAAATGGCAGGCTCGAACTGTTGTCAACCCTAATCTTGTGCAAAATCATAATATGAAACCCAACCAGAACATTCATATGATTTCTTCCGAGCCAAGATAACCTCACATTGTTGCGGTAATAAGAGAAGTTGTTGCGATGGGTGCAGAGTAGAATACACAACAAGCACAACCACAAGTGAGACCTGTAGCATAAAAGAAAGCCTCACTAGATGTGCATAAGGAGAAAGAAGTCTTCTTTGATGTGCAACCAGAGTTTTTTGATGCTATCAACCGTTGACATCGGGACAAGTAAAAATCATTCCCGAACGATTTGAACAAGTATTCAAGAAGAAACCATTGAAAAAGGTTAGTAAGCTTAAACAATTTTTCAAAAATTGTTTAGGACTAATCAATGATAAATATTTTTTTGCAGAACTGATAGTATTAATAGAAGAAAATCCAGACTACCCGTGACTTAAAAAAAGAGTTAACCATATCGGGAAGAGACTAAAGACGGGATGAGAACTGCGAATGACTGTGCATATAGGAGAATATGATATGGATTCTATCATATTAGATTTGGTCTCAGATGTTAACATATTGAAAATACAAACATGGGAGAGCATGAACAAACCATGAATGGATTGGTCTCCCATTCAACTAAGGCTTGCAAACCAGTCGAAGGTTCTACCAATTGGTAGACTAACTCAAGTTCCTATAGAATTCGAAGGCTTAAGAACATATGTCGAATCCAAAGTAATTGACATTGTCAATGAGACAAATCCATATCCTACACTATTGGGAATTGATTGGGAATAGACAACCAAACCATTATAAACTTCAAGAAAAGGATCTTATAATTTGAAGATTCTAAACTAAGGGTGTTTGTGCCAATTAATCTGCTCGAAGGGCAGAGATATGTTGAGCCATTAAATAGTGAAGGTCAAGGCAATTACCTGGATCAGTTGTATAATATCATGTCTTTAAGAGAAGACTACATAAATGCAACAACTGATGGAAAACTGAGTTGGCATAGTGTAAGTTCATGGGCATTCGATTTAGGTGATGCCCTGGAAAATTGGCAGAATAGGCTACATGAAGACTTAATGAGAAAATGCGCAATAACTACAATTCTGAAGGGTAGGAGTCAAAGCATGTGTTGTACCTACATATGAAGGATTACCTAACCTTGCGTCTTTTCTAGTGGAATTTGAAGAAAAGGTTACAAAATTGCAGCGATTTTCCGACTTGGAATATGTGTTGAAAGCTACATCTGCTAAAAGGTGGGGTACACATAAGAAATCTATCTCTGAGTGGCCACGATGAAAACAATTACTAGAGATTATATTTGGGGAAGAGATCAGTTATTCTGATCAGAAGTACACGGCACTGGCAAATCCTATGGAGTATATTGAACATTGTCACAGGACATGGCAAGAATATCCACAACAGGAGTGGGTTCATCAATTCATCCACACTTTGGAAATGGTACCAAGAAATTTTTATACATCAGTGGAGCTTCAACGAGGAACTTTCAAATGAGAAATTTTAGTTTCAAGCTTCACCCAGACATTTGAGTTCACAAGTGAACATCTGACAGTTGATGCTACGCTACAAATAATGAGGGAAAATATATTTGAAGAAATATCGGTCGCATCCACGAACTTCCATCAATGCACCATGACAGTACACAACTGGATGGAATGTTACAATATTACAGGAGAATCGGATGATGATGATCCACTTGACATAAACATACGTAAGTCCGAGGGTATGCATGAAGTGGAAGGAGTAGGTATGTCTATTGACCAATTCCTAAGTCCACTCAAGATCAAGAAAGTAAATATTGGGTCAGATGAAAACCCAAAGTTTGCTAATATTAGAGATTACTGGGATAATGAAATTGTGGGAAAGATCACTGACTTACTGCATGAATTTCAGGATCTGTTCCCTACAAAATTTTATGAGATGAAATACATAGTTGGGGACCTTACTGNGGGGGGGGGGGGGGGGGGGGGTGTGTATATATATGACAGGATAGGTTGGACTTCATTAATTTCACAAATCCAAGAGAATACAATGACAGAATTTTTTGTCAAATCCAGCTTTATGGAAATAACTACCATTTAAGGTGATAGATAATTCACGGCATAACACAAAAAAATTTGTTAATTAGTTGGTAGAACACCCATGTGCATGAAAGGATGGATTCCTTTCGGATTAATTGTCTGCACGTGTGAAGAATGGTTAGGGAATATTGAGGTATACTACCAGAATTATCCTCCAAGACTCCTTTCATCCTGAGTGCAAAAGAGATGAGTTACTATTGTCTTCAACCTTGAAAGTTGAATTAGGTTGGTCTTAGTATGGTCATTTTCATCTCCAGCACAAGCATAGTTGAGTTTGAGCCTGCATCACCCATCTTAATTATGGAAGATACCACTAGTTACATCCCACCCCAGGCATAAGGGACACCAGATACTCAACAGGAAATACCAGTTGCTACACAACCTATTCCAAGAGTAGAGTCGAACCCTGTTAAGCCATATGGAAAAGACAGAACAAGTCCGTCTGGAACAAAATGGGGAAAACACACTAGTAACAGAAAGAGGAAGGGAAAAACATCAATGACTCCAACACCAACCCCACCGGATGAGAAAGATACTGAGACAAGAAATTTTATGCCCCCTTATATCCCACCTAGACACACTTATGCACCAAGTGTTATGATCCCAAATAAGATAGGGGCTCCATTGATAGTCCCACTGGTACCTAAAGGAGTGAAGGTATTGAATGATATTATGTCGAATCTGAGAAAACTCTATTTTTTTTATCATGATACGAGGAGACAAATAGACCTAGATCGCCACAACTATATTGATACTATACAGGTCACACCTGAAGCATTGAAATTATTTGTTGCATAGGATTGGGCTAGAGGACTAGAACAGTATGTCATACTATCGATGTTGTATATGCCACATTTTGGTCGCAGCACACCAATAGACACCCATGTTAAGTAGTTATTGGTATTTTTCCATGGGGGATTCTTATGGTTGGGAATCCCATACCTATAGACATTAAACTGATTGCAACCATCACAGGCCTACCATTCATAGGGAAGGACCCAACTCCACTTCTAAAAAAGGATCAAGAAGCGACAATAGCTGCACGGATGAAGGAAAAATATAACATAATAAGAAGTAAAAAAGGATTGCTGATCAAGTCCATTAATGATGACACTGCTTTATTTGTTGCAAAAGTGTTGGCATCCAAGTTACTTTGCAAAATGTGTCCGGACCAGTGTAATGTGGGAGCGATTGCACTAGCTTAACTTTATGCAGAGGGATTTCAGATCAATTGGTGTCATTTCTTGTTGAATGCGCTCTTAAAAGATGCCATTGATGTACAGGAAAAGAGCAGGGTATTTCATTACTCATGGATGATAATTTTAATTTGATTTATATCATGGTCCAACCCACCAAACTATTAAGGGGTAGACCTTCCAGTAAACTACAAGGGAACGAGATATCAAAACCTTTGGTTCGATAAATACATAAAGGAACAACTGACAGGAAATAATATCGAATTCTTTATGCATGGAGAATTTATAAGGAACCAAGTAAAGAATATGTACGGACTAGATAACGTCATTGTTTAGCGATTTCGTCATATTATTAGATTTGAAGGTGTCCCACACCATATTAAATTGCAACCACGCCAAGATCAGCAGCATCAAAATTTTCCAACCAAATCCATAATGAAAGAGGAGGAAGTTGAAGAAATCCTTAATGATTGGCCAAAGGAATGGCGTGTTCCAGTTCCTGAATATCAACTTTGGTACGAGGAAGAACAACTACAAGAAGAGAACCTGGATGAGGGGAAGGAAGAAGAAAATCCATTAGAGGATTTGGACTCTGCAGAGAGTCATTCCAACTCGACCTCGATAGACCCGAAAACAAACCAGGAAGGGGGAGAACCTCATAAAGAATAAGCATAGTGAAGAAGGAATAAAAAGAAGATGAAAGATGACAAAAATTCCAATACCATCAGGTTGGATAGTGCATACATGAAAATGATGACTAAGGTAATAGTTGAAGCAACACAGACCGGTTTCAAAACCATAGAGGAGCAACAAGAAGAGTTTTCAGGTATGGTTACTGATTTGCTCAAATCCTTGTGTAAAGTGATTGAAGATGTTAAAATTGGTGTCAAATATCTAGTCCCAAATGTGGAGCCACACAATCCACTAGATACAGCAAATATAGAACAAATTTCAATACTATTTTCAGTCCCACCAATAAAGGTCGAAGTGTCCAGAGGAGTTATTGATCTATGAACTCTAGAATTTAATGATATTTCCTAGGATATCAGCCAGATAACCATAGATTTCTCTTCCATGAAAATAACTGAAGTGATGCAATACAAAGTGTAGTAACTGCAGAAATAAAACTGTGCGAACATACCTTGTCCAAGCAAGTGAAGGTTGTAGATAAAAATATCAAGAAAATGAAACTAGTAGTACATGAGACTGAATAGAAGACGAAGGCATGGGAAGAAAACTTCTAGAAATTTGATAAGGGAGTAGTGTTGGCCTATAAGAACTTTGAATCAGATGAAATAACAGAGGAAATGGAATTAGAAATCAAAGTTGCTAGACTTGGTGAGATAGCTAAAGAACTTAAGAAAAAGGTTACCCGGCTTGAAGAGTAGGTAAGACCAAGCACACCTCCAGAAGTGTTGGAGAAAAGAAGAGAAGCAACAATTGAAGCTACGAAGAAAATAGAAGAAGAAGAAGAAATATGTTCCAATGTTATCAACCAAGTATCTTAGACTTGGGAAGCCCTAATGGATGATGAAAAATCACAAAAGATTAAAAATGAGCTTCCTGCATTTGAAGTAAACATTATGCAGATAAGGAATGATATGAAGCAGCTACCCTTAGCATAGAAAATGGTTAAGGAAATGGAGATGAGGAAATTGCAGCAGCAAATGACAGTGTTGCACACACAACAACAACACCATGAGGAGAAGGTAGAAGATCCGCAAGATGAAGGGGAAAATTTTACAGGAATCATTCAGACTATACATCAGAAGGTGCACAACATAGCCGCATTAGTAGAGAAGGTCATGCTAGAACATGTCATTTTCGACCTGTTGGAGCAATTGCATAAGACAAAGGAAGAGGTATGCGTAGAAGTAGAGAGAGTGGTGAAAATCGTGGAATATTTTCAGAGAAAAATCAATGCAAGTAAATACATGGAGGAATAGATTCGAGTGGCTCCATCTGATCCATAGGTGAGTGTTGGGGGATTGTTCGGACTAGGGACAGGAAGGTATAATTCACTTATAACTATGCCTAAGTATGGAGAATAGATCAAGAAGAAGAAGGAGTTGTGACAAAAGTAGCAACATAAGAGATAAAGAAGAGAAAGGAAGTTGTGACAGAGCTAGTAAAGCGAAGGAAGAACAAGGAAGAGGTGTAAGAGAAGAAGAATTTGCACCAGAAAAGGAATTTGCAACAGAAGGAAGGGGTGCGACAAGGGAAGGTGTGACAGAATAGCAAGATCAGAAGGCGTGCAAGTAGCATAACGACTAGAAAATGACAGTAAGGCGTAATGCTCAGAAAGCAACATGCCTTAATGATCGTGGGTATGAGTTCGACTAGAGATGATGAAAATCGTACGTATGAAGGAATATCTATAAGTCAAGTCGTCGATGCATCCCGTTAGGTGTTATTAGAATAGGAAAGATAACGTGTTGGCTAGATATAGGAAGTCAGCTGAGAATGTGATAGAAAAAAAGTATGTATTGAGTCTGTATTGAGTCTGTGTTGAGTCTGTATCAAGTCTGTATTGAGTCTATAATAAGGATTTAGAGGAGAGAACCCAAACTGTATCTGGGTTAGACTCTCAAGTGGGACTTCAATTAGACAAGGGTAGACTCTCATTATCTTCTGAATGTTATATTTTGGTTGATGGCTCTGTATTTTGTTTGTTAGTATTTTTTAGTGCATTTGAATGAAGGATCTACAACTGAGTGCGCATAAAAGTAGGAAAGGTTGAGTTGATCCAAGTTGTGTGTGGATGGTTAGTAGAGCAAAGTAGGAAGAGAATAGAAAGAAGATCGAATACCATGATAGGGAGGAATATTCTGTACATATAGAGAAGAATATCTTGAACAAAGTCTATAGCTTGGTGCGTAGACGAAGGTGCATCTATTTCCTCATTCCACATGAAGAGCACCTTGTTGTTTTTTCCCGGATGGGTTTCCACATGTTGATTCCAGGATATTCCCAAGCACTGATATTAGGGATTATCCTCGATAATTGATCCCAATTAGATCGTTCACTGTTTGGTGTGGAAAATCTTCCTGGTTAACACTCTGGCTACCGTAGATTAATTTGTTTTTAAATTTTTTTATCGGTTATGGCTTGATTCACTGTTTATGTTGTTTTCTTTAATTAAAATATGAAATGCAATTTCCTAATCTAAATGCATATAATTGATAAACAGAAACCTCACTAGTGATGCGCGAGTTCTTACCTCTCATCTTACCATTCCTTCCTTGTCAATTATCTTTCAAATCCAAGACTAAGCTAACCTATCCTATTCTAGTTTACTCTATCCTCGTAGGGAGAAGATTTAAAATTAGAGCAATTATGTACTATAACTATTCATACCAATTTCACAAATAGTTGTTGCAATATAATATGCACATTCACAGCAGAAATGATACCAAAGAAAGCTCTGATATAATAAACTATTCATTACTCATCTCATACACAAACATTTTACGTAGAAGAAAAATCATTCATAACCAAAGAATTAATTCAAAGAAGTTAGAATGATCTCATAGTATATTGTACAGAAGAAAGAAAAATTAATTCCACATTGTAAATTCCACACATTTCAAGAAAATTTCTGTGCGGGCCTTTCCTAGAAAATAGGTCTTTCTTGTTAGTAGAAAAAACAGTTCTCTTACAAAAATAGTCCAGCCTTCTTTACGCTAGAAAAAGTTCCCTCTATCTACTTTCTATCTCTATTTATATTACAATCAAAATTTGTCATCTAGTGACCTTTCATTTACCCTAACCTTAGGGATTCCATAATATGTCATCTAGTGCTTTACATAGGAAGATGCCAAAATTCTATAAAAGACAAAATTCCAAGTGGGCCCTACCATGCTGGAAACATAAGCTCCCCATGAGTTAGCGTCTTCAGCAATGGTTTTGTACTTTATCGGCTCTAGTACCTGCATGATCACTTCATGTATTTACAACTGTGTCTCTATGCATGTCACTTCTTCTGTTGCGACCTTGCACATGTCTTCTAAGAGGTAAGCGTTGAAAGAAGCCTTCCCAACAAAGTGGTTAATATCTTCTTCATTGAAAGATTCCACCTTTCTGAGGTATTCTATGTCTTCTTGTAATTTTCCTGCAAATGTGTCATATGTTGGTCTTTTCCTAGAATATTGGTGATATTTAGAACCAAAGGAATCTGGAACTTTTTATGGACTTGATGTATCTTTTTATAAAATTACTCGCATTTTTCCATGGTTTTGGAAATCTCATTGTTTAACCTCCGGGAGGCTTTCCTACAAAAATCTAGAAGTGCCATTTCTGATTTTATTTCCTTTGTTTTCTTTTGGGGCAGATGTTCAGGAAACTTTGAATTAGCTTCCAACCAAGTCAACTGGATTTTGACCTTTTTCTGAGACCTCCATCAGTCCTTTTCTAAAATCTAGTGATTCTGCCGCAATCACCCTTAGTCTTGTCATCATCAACCTCATTTTGTAGATCTCGCCTATGAGAGTAACCTGAGCCTGATGTATCTATTTTCAAATTTTGCAAGCTTGATCACAAAAAGGATTTATGTCTTTCCTTTTCTCCTCAGCTAGCTTCAGTTGATTCTCTAGAGATTCCTTCTACTTTACCAAATCTTCTACCCGAGTTTTCAACTCTTCAACCTGTTGGTTTTTCATGGACTCTCTTGATTCCAGTTGAGATATTCAATCTTTGAAGTCATTATTTTCTCCCTTCATGGTTACTAATTGCACATTCACTGCATCTGTTTCTGTCTCCATAACTTGGTATTTTCTTAGTAGTCTTTCCTTTTCAAAAAGAATGGAATCATGCTTCCTCTTTAATTCTATGCCTTCTCCTCATAATTTTACCATGTTATCCTTCATCTTGATCATCTTTTCTTTATTACGTTCTACATCATCCATCAACCGATCAACATTGTCAACACTGGCCTATGCAGCTACTATGTTCACTGAGGCCATAAATTCTGGGTCCTTATGGGTACCCTCCATTATAGTATTTTCGATGACGGTGACTACATCAGCTTGTGTGCCTGTATTCAACCTTTTTTCTAACCTCCTCGTGATGGTCTTCCTAGCCTTGTTAAAAATAATAGTATCTAGGCAAGCCATAGTGTGTTGCTTCGATGGGGTAAATGGAGTAAGCTCGAGCTCCCCAAAAGGAATATATCCACCAATTATTGTTTCACTTGACAATTTGGGAGTGTCTTGTTCCATTGGGTCATTTTGAGCTACTTCTTGGTCCAGAGCCTCCCTTATCCTGTCTTCCTCCTCCTTTCTCCTAAGTTCTTATGTCGCCTCCTTGGCTTCTTTTCATTTTCCCTCTTCACTTTCGTTTGTTAAACTTTCCTCTTCGTGTTGCCTTTGGGATTATTTTTCTTGCCTCTTCTCAACTTCTTCTTTTAGTCTTTTCTCAGTTTCTGCATGTTGCAACTTTAAGGCCTCTTGCTTTTGTTTTTGTAGTTTCGTCTATGCCATTGTGCTGGAACCACTTTTCTTAGAAAAACACTTTATTAGCTCGACCAAATTATTATCGCTTTTTAATACCTCTTCGTCTTTATTGAAGAAGTATGAGTATTAATCATAACGTATTTTCACGGCTGCGGAACGTTCAACGACCTTTCCTCTGCTATCATTTCCTTGGAAACTTTTTTCTTCGATATGAAACGTTTCCATCTCCTTTACAAAGTCATTGGCTCATTTTACCTTGGATAATTTATATTCTCCTATGCAAAAAGGTAGTGGGGGGAAATTTTCTTTCTTCATTTCATGTAGGAAACTTCCAACCCCATTCAAGAATACTTGCCTAACAGTCTCTTTATGGACTACAAAATATGTGGCGTATATTGGCAGAAGGGAGAGATCTTTGGAACATCCATATATCCTAATGTAGGTTCCCTCCTGCGAGAAATAATAATCTCCATACTCTCTTATGACTTTGAAGGCGTTGTCGAATAGGCAGTTTGGTTCCTTTAAGAAGATCATCCAATAAAGGGAAATGATGAACTCTTCACATATAAGTTTGTAATACCCTGTGTATTTATGCGCCCAGAGAATTTGGTATGCCACATAGATGGGAGATTTGGTATGGTTCCAGATGCACCCTAGCTTAGCAAACAGGTGACTACTCAAAATACAGTCAATGAGGTAAGAGGACATGTAGAATTCAGTCCTCCTTTGAGTTAAACCTTCCTATGCAGCAGCTACACATGACGACATGCTATTAGAAATGATATCTTCCCAATTGAATATCATGCCTTGAATGCATATATAGTAGATCAGAGGAACTCATTTTATTTTGTAAATGGTTCCATCAGCTTGGCCAAAAATCATATTCAACAGCAATTCTATGATTTGAATGGGGTCCTTAGGCTCTGAGATTCATACTCCCCACTTTCCTTCTGTCGCAATTGTTTCCCTGGTACCACCATCTTCTTTGCATACTCCAAGGGATCCATGTTTATCCCTTTTATCCATTCCTTGGTCATCATGACCTGTGGTGGAGGTAACTTGTAATCCATTGTCATGTAGGTTGGATTAAATGAAGAAAATGCCTCCCCTTTGATGTAAGAAATAATCCTCAAATAGGAATCTGTTTGAGGTAAAATCCATCCAATAACCTCTGGACACAGAAAAATATCTGGGCGTGTGGAAACTTTGGTAATTCCTACCCTTTTTATGTTCTGATATAAGACTATCTCCTCAAGACCAACGTCTGGGATGTTCTAGTCTCTAAACATCTGATAAAGCTCTCCTCGTTTGAATTCAAGAGCGATTCTTGTGATTTCCTTCGTGTCTTCGAATTTAGTAAATGTCCTGGTGCCTGAGATGATTTGACAATCTGAGTCTTCCCCACTTGCCTTTGCCTTCTTCTTGCTACCTTTCTTAGTCATTGCGTTAATTCTTTGTTTCATAGTCGGTTTTCATGCTCTTCTTAGTAATCCCACTTGGAGAAAATAGAATGATATGATATATGGACACGAGCATAATGAGAACTGACCTGAACTAGTAATACCACGGTTGATTTAAATAACCAAGGAGATCAATACCAATCATTTTATGTGAGAAAAAATGCATCATTGTATGAAAATGTAGAAAAATATATAAGTAATGACAATGTAGTCCTGTCTAATGAATTCTTCTGATCCTGACCTACCATTCTTATCTTTGAAAGAAGAACACTGATAATAAACATTCCATCAGTTTTTCTCACTCACCCAAGTTCCAAGACAAATGGTGGTATGCAAACTTTGTGAAGTGTGAACTAAACATAATGACCCTTGACTCTGATGGATCTGAAAAAGGGAAATGAAATCGGGACATGGTATTGAGATGGAAGGAAAAACAGGTTAATTCTTGAGTGGGTTGGTTCTCAACCAGGTGGTACATAGTCCGTTAAAGGGTGACTTGAAGACGAGGGAAAAATCTCTCTCCGCACAGGTGACTTCTATTTTTGTGACTAAATCCCCAAAAAAACTTATATTTTTTCCTCACCATTGTTTTCTTCACAAATATATATTTACAAAGTTTAAGTGGAAAACTACGTGATATCATTAAAATCAAAAATTTATCCAACCCTAGCGATAGCTTAAAAAATGAAACTTCTCCCAGCATTCTCAAAAGGTTCTTCATTTTAATATTTTGATTTGTTTCTAAAATATCGTGGCAAAACACAACTCTGGTAGAAACCGAAAAAAAAAAGATGAAAACTTGTAAAACAACTTTTTATGAACAAGGAAAAAAACATTCAGACTGAGAGAATTAAAAACTACTTCAAAAGTTCCCCTATCTAGATTGTTTTCAGACTCACAATGGCTGGCTCGGGTTTAAAACGTTCTCAAACTTAACTTATTCCCTCAGACAGTTAAATGAGTGACTGGTTTCCTGGTGAGTTTTTTTAACCCTAGGCTCTTCAAAAAATAAGGAAAGAAGCACAGCCATGAGAAGCACCTCAAGGAAGGATGGACTACAAAACAATATGGGTGTGATGTCCCTAAGTGACCAGTTTAAAAACCCTATGCCCTAAAGGTGTCTGTGCTCTATTCGTGGTGGTACTCAACCAGCCGTGAAGTAAAACATGACTAAATGCAAACCAAAGTGACTTTGTGCCGTGAAAATCGAATATAACCTAAACTTATACCATGGTAACGGTTTCACAGGAATGCTTACACTAGATATGGAGGTTGCATATGGATAGGGAAAGGTGGGGATAACCCTAACTAGATTTGAAAATAGCCATGGTTCATCTACCCTGGTTACCACCACATATAAAATTTTCAACATGAAAAAACCACAATAGTCCAAGAGGTATGGCACCTACCTTTCAAGTGTTCAATGATCGTGGACTGTGACTGTGTATAGAGACTGTAAATGTCTTTGCATGATTGGTTTTTGGGTTAAACGACATTTTTTTTATAAGAACTAAATAAAACTTCCTTGTATTTATAGAAACCGAACGAAATTGACCATAAATGCAGTCGTTGGACATTAAATGCGGTGGTTGGCACAAAAATCGTTTGATGTGAAAAAGATTTCAATCACTGTGTATAAAATAGTGACTATGACATTATCGGTGACAATTTCCAAGTCACTTCAACCGTATCGACAACAAATCTCAAGTCATGTCGATTGTATTGTCTCCCTTGTCACTTTTATTCTAGAGTTGGGTCACGCGACTATTTCGACGAGATTTAAGAGTTTCTCTTCCTTTTCAATTCACGGATGTTTTGGAGAAACCTCCCAAGTCCCTTCTGGTCATTTCCATGACACTTGGCGAATTCCCCTGATAGACTCTTCCAACGCTTAGTTGATTTGGCAAGTTTACTTTCAATTCGACCATATCGACGTGTTTTCTTGAGTTGCTTTCGATTGTTTCAGCAGTAACTCTCTAGTTTCTTTCGACCGTGTCGGCGACAAATTTCAAGTTCCCCCGAAACAGCTCAGGAATAAAATTGAAATGATCTTATCAACCTTTTCATAGAAACTGTCCAAGTTCCTCTAACATGTTGGAGCTACTGGCCAAGTTCCTACGATACGTCGAAGGGAAAAAGTGAGTTTTACTTAGCTTTGAAACTTCTTTTGCTCAAACCTTTATAAAAACTAAGTGTTCAGGATGGACTTCTTTGATTTATAAAACTATTCTAAGTATGCTTTCAAACAAAATAGAAGGAGGGGCCCTAAAATACCCAAAAAAAAATTTGGGAAAGCAGTTGCAGCAACAACAATTGGAGACTAACTGGTGAACACAGATATCTGAAAAATATATCTTTGGAAATCAAGATTGCTACATGGTACCAAATTCCTAGCATGTAACAATATTTTTCAAATTATTCCCTGAGACTCTTTAAAAAACCAGAATTATCCAGGGATATAACTTGCATGCATCACATTGGACATCACTTTTGGGAGTAGGATAACCAGGACTAGCGATATTGATAACTTTCTTGGGGCCAAAGTATGAAATTCGTTTTACCTCTGTCTTTTAGTTTCCACCCGAAATGACTCCACATGATCGTCACAGAGTCAAACAAATGCATTCGTTTGTTCCTCATTCACATGCTATAATCATACTTTGAATGCTTCACTTATGAATGAAAATTGTCTTATGAGTCTTCCTTGATTGCTTTCTTTTCTTTGAGAATTTGGTATGGGTTATTCTATCCATAATGTCCTTTTGTGTGAGTGATAAATTTGTTTTCTCATCATGCTCATGGATGGAGAAGAACCTTTCTAATATTTGTTGTTTAGGCAACCTTTTTGATCTGATGGTTTATTCCTTCAGCATCATTTCCTTGATGGAGACCATATATCTCAGAATTTTGAATCTTTAATATAATCCTTTTAGATTTTTATTTGTAGCAAGGTATCATTTTGAATTCCATACATCTGTCAGACCTGCTTCCTTTTCGTGGGTCTATCATGGTAGCCTTCTTGAAACAGATATTAATGTGGGAATCAATGGAACCCCGAGATATTACTCCAGACCTCATGAGTCTTAGTTATTTTACAGGGTTTATAATGACTCAAATGTGGGCTTGAAGCTAGATTCCCTTTCTATAATCTAATAATAATTAAAGAATCTCATATTGATCAAACTTTACCATACGTGCCTTCCCATAAGCAATTCCTGATTTTCAAAGATATTTGAGATTATTCAGATTCCTATCTTTCCAAGCATCAAATATTGAGTTGGTTTATTACAAGAAAACAACAAACAAAACTATGAAGCAAGGCAAACCAAAAAGGAAAAAAAAACTAGGAAAAAATCAAGAAAAAAAAAGTTTTATTTATGTACAACATGCTCCAAGATCCTAGGTAAAGTATTGTTTGAGAATGAGGTTGTTTATAGGAAGACTTTCTTCCTTTCCTTGTAAATATTGTAGTTTGTAAGCTGAGGGGCCAAGCTTCTTAGCAATCTAATAGGGGCCAATTCATAAATGTTGAAATTTTGTGTGTTTTCCCTTTTCATCATGAGGGTGATCCCACTTTAGGACTAGATCTCCTACTTCAAAGTTCTTCTTACCATATTTTCGTTTGTCAAACTATTTCTTGAAAATATCATGATGTTGGTTGAATCTATCTTTGGATTTTTGTTTCGATTCTTCAATTTTTAACAGAGTATTAATTTTTTCTTGTAAGATTTCACTACCAGATCATCTTGAAGCTTGAGCTAATTACAAGGATGGGAGAAGAATGTTTGGGGGTAAAATGACTTCCTTTCCATAGACTAGAGTATAGGGAGAACCTCCTAAGGAATTCTTCGGGGAACCCTATCTTCCCATAGTGCATTAGGAAGGACTATGTGCCATTTTCTTTGACTCTCAATAATAGTTTTCTTTAAAATTAGAATGATATTTTTATTCGTTGACTCTGCTAGCCCATTTCCCTCTGGATATTCATTTGCTAAATAATGCCATTTTATTCCCTTTTCATAAGAAAATTCAATTATCTTGATAGATGAGAAATAAGATACATTTTCAAAAACAAGAGAAATTGGAACCCCAAACCTCGCCATGATGTTCTCTTGCAGGAAATTGATGACTGCGTCCTCATTCACTTTGCGCAAAGGAACAACTTCAACCCATTGTTTAAAATAATATGTAGTTGTAAGGATATACCAATGTTGCAGTGAGTAGTTTGGGTTAATCTCTCCAATAATATCTATGCCCCACTACTCAAATGGTTCTAAAATAATAAAGGGATGTAATGGTACTATTGCTTTCGACAATTTGCCACCAATCCTTTGGAACACATCACACTTTCTTGTATAAGCATGGGCATATTTACATAGAGTTGGCCAATAATACCTAGCTCTGAGTACCTTATGAGCTATGGTATCCCCAGAAGAATGTCCTCCTGCAGGACCGACGTGCAATTCTTTGACCACTTTAGATGCATCTTCTTTCTCCAAACATCTAAGAAAAACTCCATCATAGTTCTTCTTGAAAAGTAATCCATTAATTATCTGATAAGAGGTTGACTTCAATCAAAGTGCCCTTCTCTGCTTCGAGTTCCAATGTTCTGGAAGATACCCTTGTTGAATATAATGCACCAAATCTCTGTACCAAGATTCAGGAGAAGTGAAAATGGGACATACATCAATTAAGTTTAATTCAGCTTCATTCTCCTAGTCATGATATTAATTAGCGTGACTTTTCACAAGAAACTTGCACAACCCTTGATCTTTAATAATAGTAGTTGGTTTGAATTCAGAGTCATATTCTTGTAGTGCGGTCACCTGATTTCCTCTTCGCTCTCCCAGTTCCTTCTGTGCGAATTAGAGAGACCTGACAACCGGATGAGGAACGATAACTTTTGTTCTATTCTTCAAAATATAGGACTTGAATTGTTTTACTGCATATGCTTGTTTATCTATGGTTGGGTAATTCAATTCATCCCCTTGCAATCCAATGCTCATGAATTACATTGGATATTCATCTTGATCTCCCAATTCTCATTTATGACTAAGCACTACTGCAAGAGAGTTATTTGAAGCAAAGGTGTATAGTATAAAATCCTTTTCAAAATTTAGACTTCTCAAAGAAGGTGCATGAGTTATTTTTGTTTTCATGTCTTTAAGGAAACCTTCTCAATGGCAGTCCACTTGAACTGTACACTTTGCTTTACCATTTGTTGCAAAGGTTTCACGACTTCTGTGAAATCAGGTACAAACCTTCGAACAAAATTTATTGTGCCCATAAATGACTACATATCCTTTTTATTATGGGGCATGGGAATCTAAGTTATAGCCTCAACTCTCTCCGGGCCTATTGAGGTTCCCTTCTTTGATATGATGTGACCCAACATTTTTCCTTCCAAAACAACAAAAAATACTCTTCTTTGGGTTTAAAGATATACCATATTTTATACAACGGTCAAAAATCTATTTTAAGTGAAGAAAATGGTCTTCTCTTTTCTTGGAGAAAATTGTTACACCATATAAATATACTACTACACAGTGGCCAACTAAACCTCGGAATGCAAAATCCATGGACCTCTGGAATGGGGCTCCAACATTCATTAGGCCAAAAGGAATTCTCCTATAAGTGAATGTTCCCCACTTTATGCGAAATGTAGTCTTTAAGCGATATTTCTCAGCCACTAACACTTTATTGTAACCAGAAAATCCATCTAACATGGAGAACAATTATGATCCTGATACCATTTGTAGAATTTGTTCCATTGGTGGAACTAGATAGTTATCTTTGTCTTATTCTCTGTTTAAATTCTAGAAATCTACACATAATCTTATCTCTCTCAACTTCTTCCTCACCGAAACTCGATTTACTACCCATTCGGAGTGTCGAACCTTGAAGATAATCTTTGTGTCTAATAGCTTCTTTACTTCATTTTGGATTAAAGGCTCTAATTTAGGATGCATTTTCCTGAGTTGTTGTTGAAATGGTTTTACACCTATCTTGATAGGAATTACATGTTGAATTATGCATGTATCATAAGTTTTCAAAAGTTCATATGTCCAAGCGAGGATATCTTTATAATGTTGAAACAATTAATGAACCTATATCTTTCTCCAGGCGAGCAACATTTTCCCAAATTGACATACTTGGGCTCAGCTTCTGTTCCTAAATTTACTAGCTCATATTGCATTGATGAGCTATTTGTTTTAACATTAGTCGGTTTTCTGAATTTGTTTTGCATATCCAAAATTCTTTCAAGCGTTCTCACTCCTTTAGGCATGAAATTTCCTTTGAACATCTCTCTGTTTTGTAAATATGCTTGATGTTCTCTTTCGTCAATTAAAGATTCTTTGAAAACTTCTTCATTAGTCAAAAAGTTAATAATTTTTTCATCATCATCGAACACCCTTAGATTTGTAATGTTGTCAGGTACCAATGGCCTGAAAATTAATTCAATAGAGCACTTATTATTAGTCGGCACTAATCTAGAAGCAAAAGTAACTAATAAATCAACCGCAACATTTTGTAATCTAGGGATTGCATTTATATTAAAAGCATTAAAATGTGCTATCAAATTCCATACCTCAGCTTGGTACTCTTTAAGATGTGGAGATAAACAATGAATGGTGTCTCTTATTTGTCTAACAACTATCTCAGAATCACCAAAAAATTTGAAATTTCTTACATTTCATTCAATGCCTTTTTTCATACCTTAGACTAGAGCTTCATATTCTGTTGTGTTATTTGTACATTCAAACTCTAGCCTACAAGAGATAAAATGTTTATTCTTTTATGTATCAATAAGGACACAACTTGCTCCCGATCCCTCTTGCATTTTAGAACCATCAAACTACAAAATCCAAAATCTATCTTCTAAATCTATTTGGTTAGTAGCACTTTCTACATTAGTAACTAGTTTTACTATGGTGCAATAAATGTCATCAACCCGTGAAAATCGAAGGATATCGGACTGTGTATCAGATTCATAACTGACTTCCTCAGCTTGATAGTTCCCTAGGTCGAGTTCTAAAAAGTAATTTTCCAAAACTGAAGATGAGAAATTTATCGGTTCGTTCGTTTCTTCCAACTAAGTTACATTATGTTTCATGTGGGGTTCTCTCAGTATCTTAATTTGATTCTTATTGTTTTGGTATGGAAGCCACATGTGAGACCATTCAATCACAAAATAACCATTAAGTTTCATTGACCATTCCCTACTCAATATCAACCCATAAGCCTCTGGTATATCCACCACCATGATATCTATGAATTGGCACACCCTTGGATCTGCAGACAATCTAATAAGCACATATTTCATCTGCACTATAACCTTAACAACATACCTATCTAGTTGAATGATACGTGAAGGGGATGGTATCAGTTGACCATTGATCTTCTTGCAAATGGATAATGGCATAACATTAGACGAGGCTCCAGAATCCACCAAACAATTATGCACATTGTGATTGAAATTAATTTCAAAATTTAATAGAAAAGGAAAAGTATGGGATTTTGATTTACCACCAATACTTGCTTCATTTATCTCAGTATCTGATTCGATGGGCTCTGCAATACTGCTTGGTTGTAGCCCCAAGAGTTAGCTCAATCAGTCGAGTACTCGTAGTTAGGCCTCCCAGCATGTGAGGTCGCGGGATCCATTCTCATCGACTCTCTTGGGGTTAGGCATGTAGCGGCCGCGGGTGTGAGGCCCCTTCGGGTGGGTCCACCAGAAATTATTCTGTGGATGTATCCCATCGGTCAAGCCGGCGCGTGAACCACATTGAAAAAAAAATACTGCTTGGTTGTGGATCAAATGCTTGCAATAATTTCTTTCTTTGCTGAGGAATATTACATAATTCAAAAAAAGAAATATTTGCTTTTGTTTTCTTAATATCTTCCACAATATCATATCCCATGTTATATTCTTCCATGTTTTTCTTAGTACTTTCTGGTTTGTTTTCCACAATCTTCACATGTTTATTAATCACTAGGCTAATTTCTTTTATGTTTTCTGGATTCACATTATGTTACGTTTGAGTGGTGCCAATAATTTTTGTCATGGTTTCCTTTATTCTCTTTGCTTTAGGAAACACTAAACTTTGATCCACTACCAGTCCTTTACTCCTCGTTGTAACGTTTACTGATGATACTTGGATTTCCTCAGTTTGTTCTTCCTCATTCAATCCTAATGTGGATGCCCAATCCTATAACACTATCATGGCTTCTTCAGTTTTTTCTTTCTACTCATTTTTTTGGTCTTCTTCTTCTTCTGGATATTCCATTTGGGCATCTAATAATTGATTCATCACCAGATTCATTGAATTTATCCATTGTGGGAAATTTTTTTCAGAGTGGTTTTCTTGAAGAAATGTATAGAAATGATCCATCCCAAGTTCATTAAAATTTAGAACAACAGAATTAAGTAGAGGTGGTTGGGGTTGTCTTCTTTCCTCCCTTTTCTTGTAGTAGGGCTTGAATGGCTTTCTTGATGAACTAGCTCCCTTCTCTTTCTCTAAGTCTACTATTTTGTTTGATAATTCCTGCACCATTTTTACCACATTTTCTAATTCATTTGAATGTTCTTCTTTGGGCCTAGTTGGCAGCAAATGCTTTTTACCAACCATTTTTTTTACTTCCAGTTTCACAGTATGTCTTGCGATACTATCCAAATCAGCTTCTACCTTCTTTGCTTCTTCATAATTTTCTACCAATGTGGCCTTAACTACCCTTTTTACAAACATTGCTATAGGTGGATATAGTGCTTTAGTATAATATTCTACCAAAGACTCCTCAGTTGTTTTTGTCGCAACACTAAAATTGTTTAAAAGAGTATTGAACCTTTGATTGAAATCTTGAACCTTTTCTTTTGTTTCCATCTTCATAGATAATAATTCTTTCATGAGCGTGGCTACGGTTTTCTGGTTTCCAAAATTACTTATAAATACCCTTTGAAAACCATCCCAATTCATTATTGAGTTAACATGTAGACTAAAAAACCATGAAGACGCTCCAGGCTCAAAGGTATATGGGAACAATCTATAGACAACATCTTTCTGCTCAACGTTTAGAAGGTTTGGTGCGAGATAAAAACTTTTTGGGTGATCTTTAGCAGAAACACCCTTTCCAGGATCAAGTTCTAGTAGCACTCTTTCTGGGTGCTTAGGTAAATCATGTAAAGGTATGGCCAGGTTGAGTGGCGTTCTGGCTCTCCATGCAGGTTTATTAACAACTTCGGCCATAACTCGAGGTAGAGATTGTGGTGTAGAATGCAGAAAGACTTGAGTTGTAGGGGATTTTGGTCTCAACTGATCAAGAGGTTGGGTGATTTCTTGGAGAGAGAAATCTAACGATTCTTCCAAATTTTCCATAAGCATTAAATATTGGGTGTATGAGACTACTTTCTTGGGAGCTTGCCTCCTAGTTAATGAGGAATTACTTTCAACCCTCCAAATTTCTTAATGTAAGAACGTGTATGCCTCTGAAAATGATCAACTTCTTCAAATGGGACAGCGTATAAAGGTTATGTATCTTCTTCATAACTTACCATTTCTTGTTCTTCAGATTCAAGAACAAAATCTTCTGGTAAAGTCATTTCCAATGTATTTCTAGTGGAATATTTTCTCACAAATAGATTTCCTCTCTCAACCATGCACTAGTTTCCCTCCTCCTAGTGCCAAATCTATTGATGCCAAGGTATTCCCAAGCACCGATAGTGTGGATTCTCCCCGATAATTGATCCCAATTAGATCGTTCACCGTTTGGTGTGGGGAATCCATCTGGTTAACAGTCCGACTACCGTAGATTTTTTTAAAATGTTTTATCGGTTACGGCCCGATTCACCATTTATGTTGTTTTCTTTAATTAAAAGATAAAATACAAGTGCCTAATCGAAATCCATATAATTGATAAATAGAAACCTCACTAGTGATGCATAGGTTATTACCTCTCATCTTATCGTTCCTTCCCTGTCAATTATCTTTTAAATCTAAGACTAAGCTAACCTATCATATTCTAGTTTACTCTATCCCCGTAGGGAGTAGATTTAAAATTACAGCAATGTACTATAACTATTCATACCAATTTCACAGATAGTTGTTTCAATATAATATGCACATTCAAAGTAGAAATGATACCAAATAAAGCTTTGATATAATTAACCATTCATTACTCATCTCATACATAGAAATTTTACATAGAAAGCAAAATCATTCATAACCAAATAATTAATTC
Organism: Pseudotsuga menziesii; assembly: GCA_001517045.1. Taxonomy (NCBI): domain Eukaryota; kingdom Viridiplantae; phylum Streptophyta; class Pinopsida; order Pinales; family Pinaceae; genus Pseudotsuga; species Pseudotsuga menziesii. Next base: position 249,788 of record LPNX011082204.1, on the reverse strand, counting down.
AAAGAAGTCAGAACGATCTCATAGTATATTGTATGGAAGAAAAAAGAAGTAATTCCACATTGTAAATTCCACACATTCCAAGAAAATTTTTGTGCAGGCCTTTCCCAGCAAATAGGTCTTTCTTATTAGCAGAAAAATCAGTTCTCTTACAAAAATAGTCCAGCCCTTCTTTATGCTAGCAAAATTCCCCTCTATCTACTTCCTATCTCTTTTTATATTACAATCAAAATTCCTCATCTAGTGACCTTTTGTTTACCCTAACCTTAGGGATTCCAAAATTCTATAAAAGACAAAATCTCAAATGGGCCCTTCCATGCTGGAAACATAAGATCCCCATGCGTTAGCCTCTTCAGCAGTGGTTTTGTACTTTATCGACTCCAATACCTACACGGTCACTTCCATTATTGACAATTGTGTCTCTATGTGTGTCACTTATTCTTTTGCGGCCCTGCACATGTCTTTTAAGAGGTAAGCGTCGGCAAAATCCTGCCCAACAAAGTGTTTAATATATTCTTGATTGAAAGATTCCACTTTTCTAATGTATTCTATGTCTTCTTGTAATATATCCTGCAAATGTGTCATATGTTGTTATTTTCTTGGAAGATCGATGATCTTTGAAACCAAAGGAATCTGGCACTTTTCATGGAATTGATGTATCTTTTTATAAAAGTCCTCGCATTTTTCCATGGTTTTGGAAATATCGATGTTTAACCTATGAGAAGCTTTCCTACGGAACTCTAGAAGTGCCATTCCTAATTTTATGCCCTCTGTTTTCTTTTGGCATAGATGTTCAGGAAACTTTGAAGTATCTTCCAACCATGTCAACTAGATTTTGACCTTTTTCAAGACCTCCATCAGTCCTTTTTTGAAATCCAATGATTATGCCGTAATCACCCTTAATCTTGTCATCATCAACCTCATTTTGTATATCTCACCTGTGAGAGTCACCTAAACCTGATGTATCTGTTTTCGAATTTTGCAATATTTCTCACATAAAGGAGTGATGTCTTGCCTTTTCTCATCATCTAGCTTCAGTTGACTCTCTAGAGATTCCTTCTGCTTTACCAACTCTTCTACCCGAGTTTTTAATTCTTGAACCTGTTGGTTTGTCATGGACTCTCTTGATTCTAGTTGATATATTCAAACTTCGAAGTCATTCTTTTCTCCCTCCATCATTACTAATTGCACATTTAGTGCAGGTAAGAATACAACCCAGCTTCTGACACAAGGACTCCTCTGCAACCAAGGAATCTGAGTTCTATTGCTCCAAGACTCTAAACATATACCACCATCATAACTTTTCTCTCCAAAAAATTAATTGTTTAGCCCCACCCCAAGGACTCTATTTATAGTTTGGTAAATCATAGTGGTTTCAAAGGTTGGGATGGTTGAGACAATTGGGATAGTTATGGATTAGGGCCCAAATAATCTCATCTAATCTTGATTTATATTTTTAAATGTCGAATTAAGGTATACACGGGTATTAATACAAGCAACTCGCGTATGACACACGTGTTTCTCGAAGGGAACTCGCGTATGCAAGGTATACGTGAGTTACAATGCACATAGCGACATATGGTACACGAGTTTCAATGCACATAGTCGCGTATGCATACCAAAACTTAGAATCAAAATATATAAAGCTCGTATGAATATAATGCATCAAAAGTCATGCACATCTATAGTGTTTTGGCTACTTCAATCCAAATTGTCCTTTTGTGTACCGACATGATGAATGTCAGCACTCAGAAAGAGAAGTGCCATTTTGGCTGATAACATATGCCCCCTAATGTGTGAGGTCAGAGGGAAGCGATGGCCGAGATGCATTACAATCTTAGTCTTGGAGAACTCAAAAGGCCAAGGAAGCAGAGGAAGTACTTGAAACAAATACATATCAATGTCATATACAAAATCATATCTTAGGATGTTATGTTCAATATACTAGAACACTAAATCCTTTACAATATTGACTACATCATATGATACAGAGACAAGACCACATATATTACAAAGGTGGATCGAAGCCACAATATACAATGATGAGTTTTCAAAATCTGGAAATTATGTAAGGTGAACACAATAGAATCTTGTGCAACTTAGGTTATAAAGATAAGCCCAGGGTCTTCGTCAAAATCCAAAGGAACCAGTACAATCCAGGCCATGTGAATAGATGTGTTGAAGTTGAATATGGAAAGGATTCAACAGATTGTTAATCAATGGGTGAAATTGACAACTGAAGCAAAGGAGTTCACCAATGATGAAAGTGAATCCTAAGGTACCATCATCAAAACTCTAGGTCTTCATCTTCAGGAAGTGCTAATGAGAAACCATACTGTGATGAGGAAGGAAATAGATCATCCAATGGATCACAAGAGTGACGAGGAACCGAATAGGGAAGTAAAACACAAGTAATAGTCAGATAAGATAATGATGGAATCAAGATAATAAGCAAAAACAGGGATAAATCCTTGAACAGTGAGCACGACACAGAGATGACCCAAGGAAGCTTTTAACTTTGCAGATAGGACAACTAGACTTATCTATCATGTAGGTGACATGATCAGATTCCCCATGTATAAAGGACAAGTGGAGGAGTAATACAACTTGAAGTGATAGCTGAAACTAAAAGTGTACACTGAGACATGAGTATCGGAAAGTTCAAAGAGTGTTATGTTCAAGGAGGACATACTACCACCATTTGTAACCCAAAAAGAAAACTTCTTCCTTATCTTTCTTGTTAAATTTTAATGAGTCCAGGAAAGTCAACTCAGGTCTCTCTTCATTTTTTACAAGCTTGAAGAGGGAAGAGAATAATGCTTGATGAAGTCACTAATTCGTGGATTTTACGAACCCAAACTAGTACATGCTTGTTGGTGTTTTCATGTTTAGAGAGTCTGAAAAATCCGAAGAATACTCCAGGGGATTCCTTTTTCGTCCAATTTAGTCTCCTAAAGCCGAAAAAGTATAAAACATACCACAGAAGAACTCTCTTAACTTCTGACGAAGAAAAGGTGCAAATTTTTTGTACTTAGTTAGGGATGTCCGAAAAGGGTTAAATTACCACCTACCCAATGCTCCTTCAAGAGCAGCATATAGCTTGATTTTTACAAGTGTGAAGGAAAGAAAGATCACTCAAAAATATCCATTTATTTAAGAGGAATGGGGATTACAATAGTAAACTCGATGCTTTGTTCTTAATGTTTAACGAGCATGACAAAGACATAAAGTACACTCAGAATATTTTTCATGTTTAGGTCCAAAGCACGAAAAAGAGAAAACTAAGCTCATATCGGGCACTCCTTTTCCATAAGTTTAGTTCCTCAGGTCCGGAAAAGTGATAAATCAATGCCTGAGAATACTCTTCTCAATTCCATAGAAAAGAGAGCGATCCTTTCTCGTATGATTCCACATGGTCCGAGAAAGTGATAACCTACCACCAACGTGGATTCCCATTCACATATTCTTAATGAGCCTGAATGGATAAGTTTACTCGGTAGTTAAGTCTATTTTGAGGAGTTAGACCTGGGTCTAAAGAAACTCCATAAGGGAGGGGAGCCTTATAAAAGGGGATAGTTTGTAAAAAGAGACCAAAATGAGGCTCAATTTGGCATGAAAAGTAGCTAAGAAGGCTCCCCTAACCAACGACAAATGCGGCATGAGTATCGAATGACAAAAAAATGAGTTCTAAACTAGGGTACTCATGGAAGGAAAGCCCTATCCATGGAAGAACAATGGTATAGACAAGATAATAATGGTTAAACACCATAGTCCATGGTTAAAGTAGTGATCCTAGGGTTAAGTCAGATTATGTATAAATGCAAAAAAGCATACAAATGACCAAAATCCTAACCTATATGAGTTAATAACCACTTTTAAGTAACCTTGGACCTGTTGCATTAGGCAAACCTGAGATGGTATTAGTTGATTTTTTAATAGAAATTAAAACTATAGGTTAAAAAACCCACATTTTGATATTATTTCTATAAATAGTTCAAAAATAGAAATCACAATCACCATTTCATATTTTTACCCAATATAGGCAATTTTTACCTCTAAATTCAATCACTTGGTGTGGACAAACCAGTGGACGAATTTTAGATCCGCAAGTGCCAGGTAAATCAGCTCTTCATGCTCTTTCATTTCATCCAATAAAATTTTTAATTTTATTCAAAATTTTAATATTTTAAGCCAGATTTAGGAAGGTCACGCTATATACACAGGTATGCAACCTACATAGTCACGTACACTCATTTTATACGTGACTTGCTCGAAGGAAACCATCGTATGATACGCGACATGTCCAAAGAACAGTCGCGTATACTACATGACATAGGAAAAGCATAATTAGGGCCAAAATCAAAGTTTTTTTATGATCTTTGATGTTTGAAAATGGCTTTATGAACAGGCTAAAACATGGTGTAGGAGTGGAGGGAGAGGGAACACGAAACCATGGACCAAGATGCACTTCATAGTGCCCCCACGGTGCATGCATTACAGCAAAGTGGGTTGCTAAAGTTATTTTGTACTTCACCTATGCGGTCTACTATTCATTTGCTAGAGTTTTTTATCAACTACTGGGATCATGATCTAGGTGCATTTGACCTACAAGGTGAGATTCTAGAGATTGCACTAGAAGACATCTATTTTATTGTGGGTTTTTCATGATGGGGAGCTCCTGTCAACTTGGAAGGTATCGACAGGGGTGGTGACCTTCTAAGTGTTCAGAACTATATTGACACTTACTACATGCCTAGCACTCAAAAAAGGGGAATTTGCATCCCTATTGCACATATCCGTAGCTTTCCATTACGGGTGTTGGTAAGCATGGTATTAAGGGTTGCAAGATCATCATCACTCCATCTTGCAACTCGAAACCAAATGAGAATTATGATGGAATTCCTACAGGGAGCTTTAGTTGAGTGGCACTTGGGAGTAATCTCAATAATGAAGAAGCAACTCTCTAACTGTAAGAGAGGTCAGCGTAAGAACTTTGGCTATTCTAGTATATTAGTGGCCTTTTTATTTGAAAGAGTGCCCGCCATTAGCCCTACAGTACCTCTACCATCTTTCTCTCCCCGTCAGCCTAGACCGAGTAGGTGGGGAGAAATATTTCTCTGCCAGGGCAGTGGTGGCACGGTTTAGAGTGTCTATGATGATGACTTCTACTTATGGTGGGGATGGAAACTACCAGCATTGAAGCAGTTTCCATATGTTATGATGGATTTCCAGGGTGAAAATGACCTTGTCCTCCCTCCTGAAGGAGAATGGGGAGCATCAGATATTTTGGTTTTTCAAGTTTTTATTTTTTATTTTTTATGAATTTGTAATCATAAAAGATATATACATATGTATAAGGTTTTTAATCCTTTTAATGTTTAAAATGCAGATATTGGACCAGTCCTCCCTAATGGGAATCCTTGTATGTATGTGCGACCAATGGAAAGGGAGCATCAGGGTTTGATCAGGGTTCTTAAGAGGAAGTTGGCCAGGCTTACCCAAAAAGTCCCTACTTTATGCATTGAGCACATCCATGCCATCATGCAGGAACTAGTGGTTGGTATCCCACCTACCAGGATACGCCTTATGAGGAGGGTAGCTGGGGCAGTGCTTGTTTACATAGAGGTCGCAGAGGTTGCAGCAGCTGAAGAAGTTGAAGATTCTCGGGAACAGGACGACCAGGATGACCAGGATGACCAGGGTGACCAGGGTGGTCAAGATTAGGTTTTAGGAGCATTTTATGGATTACGATCCACTTTTGTACATTTTTGTATATCTATACAGCTATGACTGGATCTGAGGATCAAGAACTCGACCTATCAATATGGACAGATATTCACACACACACACACACACACACACACACACATATATATATTGCCAGTTTATTTACATGTCTTTTGCAATGTGTCTGTTTATTTACATGTCTTTTACAATGTGTCTGTTTATTTACATGTGTTTTGCAATGTGTCTGTTTTTATTTACATGTGTCAACTTCTTCTGCAGCAGCTGAAGAAGTTGAATATGCTTAGGAACAGGACGACCAGGATGAACAGGGTGACCAAGGTGGTCAAGATTAGGTTTTAGGAGTATTTATGGATTATGATCCACTTCTGTACATTTTTGTATATCTATACCGCTATGACTGGATCTAAGGATCAAGAACTACGCCTATCTATATGGACACACACACACACACACACACACACACACACACACACACACATGTGTGTGTGTGTGTGTGTGTGTGTGTGTGTGTGTGTGTGTGTGTATGTATATGTATGTATGTATGTATGTATGTATTGCCAGTTTATTTACATGTGTTTTGCAATGTGTCTGTTGTATATTTTATGGAATGTGTGTCAAATGCTAATTTAAGATATAATTCGCATATGCATCAGTTAATGAACTTTGATTTCTTGGAATGTGATTAAATGTAATAAACTCAAAATTTCTTTCCAATAACTTAACTTGCAAAAACTGACGTAATAAAATAGGGTTTTTCACTTAATAAGCTCGATTGAGGTCGGAAACCACCAGTTGAGAGTCAAGTCTAACTTCCAACTGAGTGATTCCACATGACATGACATCCCATAAAAGCTCAATGACGACCCTATATTCAGCCACATTATTGGTAGCAGGACCTAGACAAGCGCCTCCAGAGGCAACTAGCTGTCCTGAGGGTGAGTAAATAACCCATGCGGCTGAAGCCAGGTTGTAAGTGTGATGACTAGTTCCATCTCCAAAACCTACGAACCACTCGAAATACATTTGTAACAACCAACAGATGATATAAGAACACAAGATGGCTAGCTATTGTACATAAAGTTACATACAAGACAAATACAAGAAAAAGTGATAAGCCTAGGCATAGTACTTCTTCAAGTAGAGCCCATTTCTAGGCTCAAGCAGCTTATTCCCTTCGAAGTTAGTTAATTCATATGCCCCTTTCTTCAGTACTTTCGACATGACATAGGGTCCTAACCACATAGACCTAAATTTACCTGCCCCTAGGGGTTCTTTGTCCTGGTCCCAAAGCAAGACAAGCTCCCTTTCAAAAAAAATCCTAGGTTTGACCGATTTATCATACTGATTTTTCACCATATTTTTGTGAGCCTCGTTTGCATTCAGCGCATCTCTACACAAATCATCTAAATGTTCTAAGTGCAAGAAATGTTCTTCCAGCTCAGTCATATCAGGTAACACATGAATGGCAATTTTTAAAGATGGGATTTCGCATTCAATTGAGGTTACTGCTTCAACTCCGTGAACAAGTTGGAAAGGTGAGAACTCTGTGGCAGTTTTCACATTAGTTCGATAATCCCAAAGCATAGGATACAGCATGATGTGCCAATTTGACTGGGCTCCGTTGATAGTATGCTTGAGGATATTCTTCATGGTCTTATTGACTGCCTCGACTTGACCATTCTCCTACGGGTAGAAAGAAGATGAATGTTCTTGTATAGTAGCCAACTCGATCATCATGCTATTTTGGAAGTGACTAGCATGGTTAGTGACAATCTCTTTAGGAATACCAAAATGTGCGATAATCTGGTTAAAAACGAAAAAATATACAGTTTCCCCGTTAGCTTTATAGGTGGGCATTGCCTCTAACTTCATGAAGTAATCTACAGTGACAATAATATGTTTGTGCCCCCCAGTAGAAACTGGGTTGCATGTCACGTAATATTTATATCCCCCATTTGGTGAAGGGGCCCACTATGATGACGGGAAATAACGGAGCAGGATGCGACCACATCTTTCTGGTGTAAAGCTGACAAGGATGGCAGTGCTTCACGGCTTCCACACAATCTTTAAAGATTGTGGGCCATAAATAATCAGCACGTGAAATACTCTGGGTCGTTGCTAACCTAGATAAATGACCCCCACATTCTCCACTATGGGCATCATTTAGGACAATATTAGCCTCTTCGTGGGTGAGGCATCAATGCAAAACAGATTCTACCACTCTTCTATACAAAGTATCTCTGATGGTGAGGTAGTTTTTCACATGTGTGCTTAATTTGCGTCGCTATTCCCGCGAAAAGCTTGTAGGGAACTTTAGAGTCCGGAGATAGATAAGTATATCCCCACACCACAGGTCAGAGATGGAAATCAATAAAATGTGCTCATCTAGGAATGAGTATTCTTCAATTGCTATATCTTCTTCAACTGGAAATTCTGCAATGAGCTCAGCAAAAACTAAGGATTTTTTTATTTGGCGGATTGAAAATCCAAGTCAAACTCCTGGAGAATGACTATCCATTTGCTAAATTTGCCTCCGACTATGCGTTGAGACAAGACATATTGGAAAGGATTTCCATCCGCCACTACTACTGTAGTCCTCAGTAAGATATAGTGACATAACCTCTGAACAGCATATACAGCTACTAAGGCCAACTTTTCGACATGGGAGTACCTAATTTTAGGGCTAGCTAAAGCATGGCTAAGATAGTCGATGACATGCTCTTGAAGCTTATCATCCTCCTGGACTAGCACTACCCCAATGGTCGACTCAGATGCGGCCAGATACAATATAAAATCTTGATAGTAATCCGGTGGACGTAATAAAGGTGCCGACAACAAAGCTTTCGTTAATGCCTCGAACACAAGTTGTGCGGTCTCATCCCATACAAATGGGGTGTCCTATTTTAACAGGCACATGAAACTTTGGTGATCTTGGCATAATTCACTATAAAACGTCAAAGAAAGTTAGACTTCCCTTGCAGGCTCTGAAGTTGCCTGATAGAAAGAGGAGGAGGCAGATTTACAATGGCCTCAACTATCAAAGGATCCACCTGAATACCTTTGTTAGAAACAATGAACCCGAGCAGCCTACCTGACTCGACACAGAAAAAACACTTGTGGGGATTCAAGTGAATTTTATAATATCTGCATCATTTGAAGATTAAACGCAAGTGATCTAGGTGATCGATCCTCTTACGAGAATGTGCTAGCAGATCATCAAGGTAGGGTTCAAAAATAGACTTAATGTCATTAAAGGAAAAATTCATTTCCTGTTGAAAGGTAGCCCCTGCATTTTTCAATCCAAAAGGAATTTTATTATACGCAAATGTACCACAAGGACAAATGAAAGTAGTTTTATGTTGGACTTTCAGCTTGATTTGAATCTGATTATACCCGTAGAAAACATCCATGTAAATGAAAAGACTTCACTCCCCATACAAGCATCAATGATTTGATCTATGAATGGTGTGGGGTAGTTATCCTTTGGACAAGATTTGTTTAAATCGTAAAATTCAGTATAGACACGTATCATCCCTTGCTTTTTATCAACAGCAACAGGGTTGGATACCCATTCTGTCAAAGCTATTAGGTAAGTAAAACCAGTTTTTCAACTTCAGCCTTAACAGTTGTTTCTTTATGCGGATTGATAGGTCTAAGTTTTTATCAAACTGGTTTAGCATTAGGATAGGTTCGGATTTCATGTTTGACTATCAATGGATCTATGCCTGGCATCTCCTCATATGACTAGGAAAATACGTCGCGGAATTCCTTAAACAAGACCGTATAGATAGCAATCTCCTCGGGAGAATAGTTTGCATCGATATATATATTTTCCACAATGTTTGGGTTCACAAAGATGTTGATAGGAATAGTAATGGAAATGTTTTCCATATTCCCCTCGACAAATATTCCCTCCCTTGGTAAGGGATTGATTGGTATATTAGCAATACCTGCCAGTCTCACATGAAACTCTTGATTTTCAATCCTTCTTAACTCTGGAAGGAAGTAGGATCTATGATGAAGATCTTCCCAGATCTTATCTTTCCCTCTCATGGCTTCCAAAATGGCTTTGTCTAAAGGCAAAACCATGTCTAAGCACTCGTCAGTATACAAAGAGTTCTCTGCCCAAGTAGGCAGATAGGATTCTTTCGGTTCCTTTGAGACTGTAGGAGGAACTTGTTGAGGCCCAGAAATTCACAGGCAACAACAGTAAGGGATTCTCCCCAGTCAACATTCCCAACTAGCCCGTGACTGTTTGGTATGGGGAATCCGTTTGGTTTGCGGTCCGGCTACCGTAGGTCAAAGTAACAAAAAAAACAAAGGCTTTACCGGTTGCGGCCCGGTCCACCGTGTATTTTTGTATTTTTTGACTTAATGTATGATATGCAAGTGCCTAATTAACCATGCAGGGTGATAAGATGGAAGGAGTAGTCACAATGTGATGTGCAGGTTCTTACCTCTCGTCTTAGCATTCACAAGCATCTAAATCACATACAACAAGAAATTAAAACTAACTACCTAAACTATCCCTAGGGAGCAGGATTATCATTCATTGGTGAGTAATATATTTTGTACATGCATTATGAAGAGTTATAGATAGCTGATACTTCTTTCAATACACATGAACAATTACAGATATTTAAACAACCAGATAGCCAATTGTTTAGAGACAACATTTATTACTCACAGTGGAAAACATCACAAAATATACTGAAGAACATTCAACAAGAACATAGGTTCAGGAAGTTAAACACTCTCACAGTTAATGAAACACAGCTGAAAACGAAATAGTTCCCCTTCAACATTGTTCATTTAATCACATTGATACATTCCACATTTCTCTTTCTCCAGCAGGAAAAAGTTGCAGTTTCTAATTGTAAAACGAAATAGTTCCTCTTACAAGCAAATCGTGTACAAGTTTTTCCAGGGAAAAAGTCCCTGTAACTTCTAACTTTCAGAAATTTAAACAAAATCAGCAGACCGCTTGGGTTTCCCCAAACCTCTGGCATTTCCATTCCCCAACGCTTCATATTCCTCTTCTTCATCTTTTCTTCGTATGCTCATGATCAGTTGAGTAACTGCTGGACCTTTCAGATCTTTGTTTTTGTTGCTTTCAATTTTTTGTCTTTTCCTTCGCTCGTCTCCCTTGCGACTCGGCCGGTTTCGATTTGATTTTTTACAAACTGTCAGCTACGCCTTCACCACGTGGTCGCCCCAACAGTCCCTTGAGTTCTACCTGCAATCAATTACTGTGCATCATTTGTTGAAATGGCATTTTAAACGTTAACTTAAACCACCTGAAATGGCTAATCCACAAGAAAATGGCCAGGTGCATCCCTTAATCTGAAAATTTTAACAAACGGAAGAGTTTTGACTGAGCCTCGAGCGGGAAAGTTTTGAATCAGAAGCCAGAAGGATATCGACATCGGACGCAAAAAGGCTTTCCTAGCGGCAACGGCGGCAAAGGAGAGGTTAAGGATATGCTACCTGCAGGTGGGAACACTCTCAATCAAAAGTCAGAAGGATTTAAACTTCGGAGGCTTAACTACTTTGGGAGCCGCAACGACGGAAGAGACAAGGGCTAAAGACACACGAAATGCGGGCAGGAAAAGCTTTAGTCGGAATTCGGAAGACATCACATCGGAAGCCAAATGACTTTCCCAGCCGCAACGGCGAAAGAGAAAAGGCTACGGGCAAGTGATTAAAAGACTAACAAACATCGACGGTCGGAGCGCTTTGCACTTCGGATGCTAAGACGCTTTGGGAGCCGCAACGGCGGACGAGAAAAGGACAACAGTCGTCGATCAAACATATTTTCGATGCCCGATGTATAAAAATGATTTAAGTGTTTTGGACAGCCCTCGAATTTCAACAACGGACAAAAACTGGCTTTACCCCTGAAGCGGCGACCCAAAACAAAGAAACTTGATCCGATCAACAAGCAAATAAAACTATGACCCGCAACAATTTCCGTCACAATCAAATTTGAAAACTAGGGCGAGAGTTAATCTTTAGATTCATCCAAAATTAAACATGTCCAAAAATTCAAAGGACCCAACGATTAAAACAACGCTACATCATGAGGAGGGGCCCAAAATTTAAGAAATTTGGGGAGAATGGTTGCAGCTGCAACAATTGGCGATTACCTGGTGAACCTAGATCTCTGGGCGATTGTTCTTTGAGTGACAGACTGTTTAACAATAAATGCATCTATTGAATTCTTCCAGCTATCCGGATTTCTCAAATGACCGAAGTGTGTACCTTTAATCATTGATGATAGTCCAATTTGGGAGAGTGGAAACCAAGATTTTCAAGTCCAGATAACTCTGTTGAGGCCAGAGGATGAGCTTCATTATTACTTTTGTCTTCGGGTACCAAATAGCTTGGACACCACAGGGTTGTAGCATATGGTAAACAGAAATATTCGTTTGTTCCTCATTCCCATGCCACTTTAGCACTTTTGTGCTTCTGGACTTTTGTCCCTTTTTATATGAGTCCTCCTGCATGCCTTCCTTACTGAATTGTAATTCAGGATCCTCTATCCCATAGTGTCCTTTTGTGTGAGCAGTGTACTTCATGTTTCAGCTCACGAACGGAGAGGATCTTTCGGCAATTTAGTACTTATGATTCAGCATCTGCTTTGATGTATGATGCTTTCATAGGATTTTTTGACTCTTATTTTCCTTTTAGCCTTCGTTTATTGGCATGGGATCATTTATATTTAATATACTGTTCACCTTGCTCCTTTCCATGGGTCCTCTGCTGTCACTCCTTAGAACATTTTAAGTGTGACGTGGATGGAGCCTCAACATAGTATTCTAGACTCTTCGAATCCGGTTTATTTCACAGGGGTTAAGCAGGACTTCAATGCACACAGAGCTTATTTGAGAAAACTGCTAAACTGGAAGAAGTTCTTTTAGCAACACACAGTCTGAGACCCAAAAATGTTCATCATTCACAAACATTTTGATGTTCTCCATGGAACCACGGGTTCATTCCATTTATTGGAATCAAGAAAAAACAAACTAAAACAAACTGAAAAACATGACTCAAAAGACATCCAAACAGATTAATTATATACAAGACAGAAGAACTCAAAGAAACTCAGGAAAAATAAGGCTTGAGAACTAAACCATTCACTGGTAAGTTCACTTCCCACCCCTGCAGATCTTGCAACTTATAAGTAGAAGGGCCAAGCTTTGCCGCTATCTGATAAGGGCCTACCCACAACTGCTGGAATTTAGTATGCTTTCCTTTCTCATCATGGGGGTGATCCCATTTGAGAACCAAATCACCTACCTCAAAGTCTTTTGTTCCAGCCTTATGTTTGTCAAACCATCTCTTTATTACCTCCTGTTGTTGCTTAAAGTGCTCTCTGGATTTAGATCTAGCCTCTTCTGCTTTCAGGAGATTATATATCCTTATTTGCAAAACTTCATCATCCAACCCTCTAGATTCTTGAGCTATTATGGAAGAAGGAAGCATGATATTGGGAGGAAGGATGGCTTCTTTACCGTAGACAAGGGTATATGGAGACACTCCAATCGAAGACTTGGGGGTGACTCTATTAGCCCAAAGGGCATTTGGTAGCGCTGCATGCCAACTCCTCTAGTTTTCTATTACAGTCTTCTTTAAAATTCTAATCAGATTTTTGTTAGAGGATTCAGCCAGGCCATTTCCTTGTGGATAATAATTAGCAAAATAATGCAATTTTATCCCTTTTTCATGAGCAAATGCAGTCAATTTAATTGATGAAAAGTACTTAGCATTATCAAAGACTAACGAAACTGGAACTCCAAACCTGGTCATGATATGATCTTGTAGGAAGCTGATGACCTCGTCTTCATTTATCTTGCACAGCATGATAGCTTCGACCCAACAAGTGAAATAATCAGTCGTGGTCAGAATGTACTTGTGCTGCAGAGAGGAATTCGGTTTTATTTCTCCAATAATATCCAGCCCCCATTGCTCGAATGGTTTCGTGATCATCACAGGATTTAGGGGTGCTGCTACTTTAGGTTGTCTCCCACTACACCTTTGGCAAATATCACACTTCCTGATATGTGCGTGTGCATCTTTGAAGAGCGTAGGCCAATAGTAACCTGCCCTAAGGATTTTGTGGGCTGTAGTAACTCTTGAATAATTTCCCCCAGCAGGAACGTCATGCAACTCTGACATTACTTTCTTCGCATCTTCCTTTTCTAAGCATCTGAGAAGAACCCCGTCATAATTCTTTCTAAATAATACTCCTTCAACAAGTTGATAGGAGGCTGATTTAAGACACATCGCCCTTCTTTGCTTGGAACTCCAATGTTCTGGCAACAGCCCTGCCTGCAGGTAATGCACAAGGTCTCTATACCAAGACTCGAGAGCTATAAACAAAGGACATACCTCCATTACATGTAATTCGGCTTCATCTTCCCAAGCGTATTCTTCATTTTTTCCATTTTCAGTCATCTATTTGCACAACCCTTGTCCTTTAACTATAGATGCTGGCTTGAATTCAAGGTCGTACTCTTGAAGAGTTGTTACCCAGTTGCCTCTTCTTTCTCCTAACTCCTTCTGTACAAGAAGAGACCTTACAGCTGGGTAGGGGACGATCACCTTGGTTCTATTTTTTAAAATATAAGGCTTGAATTGCTTTACCGCTTTGAATACAGCGTAAGCTTGCTTATCAATGGCTGGGTAGTTTAATTCAGCCCCTTGCATACCAGTACTCATAAAGGATATTGGGAATTCATCCCCCCCATCTTCCTTTTGGGTGAGCACAGCTGCTAGTGAATCATCGGATGCAAAGGTATACAAGATAAAATCTTTGTCGAAATCTAGGCTTTTCAGGGAGGGTGCATGTGCAACAGTAGTTTTGATTTTGCTGAATGCGCTCTTCTCAATTTCAGTCCACTTGAATAGTGCATTTTGCTTTACCATCTGCTGTAGTGGTTTGACAATCTGAGCAAAATCAGGCACAAATCTTCGCACAAAGTTTATCGTTCCCATAAATGATTGCATCCCCTTTTTATTATGGGGCAAGGGGATTTGTTCAATAGCCTTAATTCTTTTTGAATCTATAGAGATTCCTTTCTTCGAAACTATGTGACCCAGCAACTTGCCTTCCGTGACAGCGAACACACACTTCTTAGGATTGAGTGAGATGCCATATTTTCGACAGCGTTCAAAAATTTGCCTCAAGTGAAACGCGTGCTCTCCTCTTCTCTTCGAGAATATTGTAATATCGTCAAGGTATACTACAGCACTTCAGCCAATCAATCCATGGAAATCTATGTCCATAGCCCTCTGAAACGTTGCTCCAGCATTTATAAGCCCAAAGGGCATTCTCTTGTAGGCAAAGGTTCCCCATTTGGTCCTGAACGTGGTCTTCAATATGTCTTCTTCGGCTACTAATACTTGATTGTAGCCATAGAAACCGTCTAATAACGAAAACAGTTCAGCACCTGAGACCATTTGCAGCAATTGCTCCATGGGTGGCACAGGATAGTTATCTTTGTTGGAAGCCCGGTTTATATTTCTGAAATCCACTCATAATCTGATTTCTCCAGATTTTTTTCTTACTGGTACTAGATTTGATACCCACTCCGAGTGTCTGACCTTAAAAATGATTCTAGCATCCAATAATTTCTTCACTTCACTCTGAATCAACGGTTCCAATTTTGGATGCATTTTCCTTAAAGGTTGCTGATATGGCTTGACACCAGCTTTGATGGGAATGACATGTTTGATGATGCTGGTGTCATATGTTTTCAAATCTTCGTATGTCTATGCAAAAACATCTTTATATTGTTTAAATAGACTGACGAATTTGTCTCTTTCTGCTGGTGAACAACATTTGTCGAGATTCATAAATTTGGGATTCGTCTCAGTCCCTAAATTTATCAGCTCGAACTGTAGAAATGAGCTGTGGGTCTTCACGTTGGCTAGTCTTCTGAACTTTTCATTTAAATAGAACATTCTTTCCAACGTTCTGACTCCTTTAGGGATGAAATTGTCATATTTCATCTCAACCTGATGTTCTTCATCATCTATAATCGCCCCTTTGAACACCTCGTCATTTGTTAAGCATTCTATTATCTGCTGATCATCGTCGAACACTCGCAGGTTGGTGATCATATCCAGTACTAAGGGCCTGAAAAGCAATTCGACAGAGCATCGATTATTAGTGGGTACGAGCCTAGCAGCTGATATGGCCAACAGGTCAGCTGCTGCATTTTTAAGTCTTGGAATTGAAATAATATTGAATGCATAAAAACATTTAAGCAAGTCCCATACCTCATTTTGGTAAGCTTTCAAGTGAGGAGAAACACAATGTATTTGATTCCGGATTTGTTTCACAATAATCTCAGAATCTCCAAAAACTCTTAGATTACTTACCTTTAATTCAATCGCTTTCCTCAAACCCTGCACCAGCGCTTCGTACTCAACTGTATTATTAGTACATTCAAACTCTAATCTACATGAGAGAAAATATTTATTCTTCTGGGGGTCGATCAGGACACAGCCATCCCCTGACCCCTCTAATGTCTTAGAGCCATCAAAAAACAAAGTCCAAAAATCACTAACTACTGAATGTGAATCTATTTCTACTGCTAAGTCTACTATTTTATAGTCAATCTCATCAGCCTGTGAGAATCGAAGGAGATCAGGCTGAGTGTCTGATGTGTTGCTGGCTTCTTCTGCTTGGTAATTTCCTGGTTCCAACTCAATAAAATAGTTTCCCAATACAGAATCCACTGGTTCATTCTTCTCATTCAATTGAGTAACATTGTATCTCATGTGAGGCTCCCTTAAAATCTTAATCTGGTCCGGACTTCCCTTGTATGGAAACCACAAATGTGACCAATCCGAGGCAAAATATCCATTTAGTTTGGCCGACCAATCTCTGCTCAGGACAAGACCGTAAGCATCTGGTATATCATCCACCACAATATTAATGACTTGGCACACTTTATCATTTGATGCCAGATGGACTAGGACATCTTCCATCTCACCAATTACCTTTACATCCGTCCTTTCCAACTGAACAACCCTCCACGTGGATGGCTTAGGATTCCCATTAATCTTTTTACAGACTGATATTGGCATGACATTTACTGACGCCCCTGAGTCTACCAAGCAATTATGTACATTATGATTGAAAATTTCAAACGTGAGGAGGAAAGGTGGATGTTTTCTTTTAGACTTACCTCCAACGCTGGTTTCGTCAATTTCTTCTTCTTCTTGACGTTGATTATCAATGGGTAGCTTCTCATCCGATGCTTCAAGTGCTTTCAATAGTCTTTCTTTTTGCTGTGGAACTTTACACATTTCGAATAGCGGAACATTCGCTTTTACCTTCTTTAAATCCTCCATGATGTCATAATCCATCAGCTGCTCAATGGGATGAGGTTTATCATCATTCATCTTTCCTTCCTTTGGCCTAGCCAACGTATTATTCTGCTTCGGATCTTGGCTGGTAATAGTGAATTCTGGAATCTTATTAGCTAAGGATTTATTTTGAAATTTCTTTACATTTCTTTGCAGCCTTTTGATCTTTGGTAGAATGAGACTGTTTTCTTTAATTGGCCCTTGGCTCCTTGTTGCCACGTTGGTTTCCATGACATCCTTGTAGCCCTGATTCTTTTCCTCTTCAGCATCAAATAACGAAACAGAATCCCACAAAACCATGGTTTCCTCTTCTTGTTCCTTTGTCGACGTAGTATTCTCTTTTCTCTCTTCATCTCCATCTTCTGTTAATCTAGAATCCAACAGCTGATTCATGACCAACGTCATCAAATTTATCCATTGAGGACAATTCTTTTTAGAGTATGGCTGTTGGTGGAAAGTGCAAAAATTGTCCATGCCTACCTCTGTTAAATTCATAGATCCAGTATTGTGAGGAGGAGGTTGAGACTAATTGGTATCCTCTCTTTTCTTATAATATGGCTTATAAAACTTTTGTGTTTCCTTCTCTTTCTCCAAATCTATGATTTTGTTGGAAAGCTTCTGCATCATTTTTGCCATATTTTCATAATCTGGCGATTTCTCTTCCTTAGGCTTAGTAAACAATAAGGCTTTCCTTCCTGCACCTTTCTCTCCTGACTGTTCTGGATAATCTTCAATACTTTCTCTTTCAGCTTCCACTACTCTTGCCTCTTCATAGGTTTCCGTCAAAGTAGGCTTGGCCCTACCTTTGGAAAACATGGCCAAATTAGGGCCTAAAGCTGAAGTATAATATTCAATCAGAACTTTGTCTGAAGGTTTATCCGTTTCAGAAAAATTCTTGAGATAGGATGCAAACCTTTGTGTGAAACTGTGCACTTTTTCCTTTCTCTCTTTCTTCAAAGCGCATAGCCCTTTCATGAGGGCTGCATGAGTTTTCTGAGTTGCATACTTACTTCTGAAAATTCTTTCGAATGTATCCCAATCAGGGATAGAGTTAGCAGGCAACCCAAAGTACCATGATGTCGCAGCTCCTTTAAGGGTATGCGGGAACAGTCTGCAGACTACATCTTCATACTCCCTAGCCCTTAATCCTTCAATTGCCAAGTAAAAACTTTGTAGGTGATCATCTACTGATATTTTCTGATTTGGGTCGAACTTGGGAAACATCTTGTCAAAGGCTTGAGGTAGGTCGTGTAATGGAGGTGTCAGGTTTAATGGTGATCTGGCTCTCCAAGCAAGTGGTGGATTTGGTGGGTTAGGTGGTGGATTAGCATTTACTCCTACCATGAGTCTAGGTGGAGAGTGAGGAAGTGATCCAACTGGAGTATGAGCAGGAGAACTGTGAGGGGTATCTAGGCCTTCTTGATTCACAGGTAGCACAACTTCCTGTAAGGCTGTTTCTACAAGCTTTTCCCAGTCTCCAACCAGCACTGAGTCTTCTGCTACAAGACGATCTTTATTTTTATATTCTCTTCTGGGAAATTCAGGGATGATTGGAAATCCTCCAATCTTCTTTACATATGCCCTGGTGTGTCTTCTCAGATCATTAACAACTTCGTTGCCAACAGAATATAGATGTTCTCTTTCTTCTGGAATTGGATTATGAAGACCACTGCTTTCAGAACTGTTACCGGTGGAATAATCTCGGGAAAACGGGTTTCCTCGGCCAGCCATGCACTGGCGGAACTCCTTCTAGCGCCAAAACTATTGAGGCCCAGAAATTCGCAGGCAACAACAGTGAGGGATTCTCCCCAGTAAAAGTTCCCAACTAGCCCGTGACTGTTTGGTATGGGGAATCCATCCGGTTTGCGTTCCGGATACCGTAGGTCAAAGTAACCAAAAAAAAAGGCTTTACCGATTGCAGCCCGGTCCACCGTGTATTTTTGTATTTTTTGACTTAATGTATGATATGCAAGTGCCTAATTAACTATGCAGGGCTATAAGATGCAAGGATCAGTCACAACGTGATGCGCAGGTTCTTACCTCTCGTCTTAGCATTCACAAGCATCTAAATCACATACAATAAAAAATTAAAACTAACTACCTAAACTATCCCTAGGGAGCAGGATTATCATTCATTAGTGAGTAATATATTTTGTACATGCATTATGAAGAGTTACATATAGCTAATACTTCTTTCAATACACATGAACAATTACAGATATTTGAACAACCAGATAGCCAATTGTTTAGAGACAACATTTATTACTCACAGTGGAAAACATCACAAAATATACTGAAGAACATTCAACAAGAACATAGGTTCAAGAAGTTAAACACTCTCACAGTTAATGAAACACAGCTGAAAACGAAATAGTTCCCCTTCAACATTGTTCATTTAATCACATTGATACATTCCACATTTCACTTTCTCCAGCAGGCAAAAGTTGCAGTTTCTGATTGTAAAACGAAATAGTTCCTCTTACAAGCAAATCGTGTACAAGTTTTTCCAGCGAAAAAGTCCCTGTAACTTCTAAATTTCAAAAATTTAGACAAAATCATCAGACCACTTGGGTTTCCCCAAACCTCTGGCGTTTCCGTTCCCCAACGCTTCATATTCCTCTTCTTCATCTTTTCTTCGTATTCTCATGATCAGTTGAGTAACTGTTGGACCTTTCAGATCTTCATTTTTGTTGCTTTCGATTTTTTGTCTTTTCCTTCGCTCGTCTCCCTTGTGACTCGGCCAGTTTCGATTTGATTTTTTACAAACTGTCAGCTACGCCTTCACCACGTGGTCGCCCCAACAATCCCTTGAGTTCTACCTGCAATCAATTACTATGCATCATTCGTTGAAATGGCATTTTAAACATTAACTTAAACCACCTGAAATGGCTAATCCATAAGAAAACGGCCAGGTGCATCCCTTAATCTGAAAATTTTAACAAACGGAAGAGTTTTGACTGAGCCTTGAGCAAGAAAGCTCTGAATCGAAAGCCGGAAGGATATCGACATCGAACACGAAAAGGATTTCCTAGCCGCAACGGCGGCAAAGGAGAGGTTAAGGATACGCTACCCGCGGGCGGGAACACTCTCAATCGGAAGTTGGAAGGATTTATACTTTGGAGGCTTAACTACTTTGGGAGCCGCAACGGAGGAAGAGACAAGGGCTAAAGACACGCGAAATGTGGGCAGGAAAAGCTGTAGTCGGAAGTTGGAAGACATCACATTGGAAGCCAAATGACTTTCCCAGTCGCAATGATGGAAGAGAAAAGGCTACGGGCAGGCGATTAAAAGACTAACAAACATCGGCGGTCGGAGCGCTTTGCACTTCGGATGCTAAGCCGCTTTTGGAGTTGCAGCGATGGACGAGAAAAGGACAACAGTCGTCGATCAAACATATTTTCGACGCCTGATGTATAAAAATGATTTAAGTGTTTTGGACAGCCCTTGAATTTCAACAACGGACAAAAACTGGCTTTACCCCTGAAGCGACGACCCAAAACAAAGAAACTTGATCCGATCGACAAGCAAATAAGACTGTGACCCGCAACAATTTCCATCACAATCAAATTTGAAAACCAGGGCAAGAGTTAATCTTTAGAATCATCCAAAATTAAACATGTCCAAAAATTCAAAGGACCCAATGATTAAAACAATGCTCCATCATGAGGAAGGGCCCAAAATTCAAGAAATTTGGGGAGAATGGTTGCAGCTGCAACAGAACTAAAATAGGATCAACAATGGTGTTAACGATAGCTTGATAAGCTACTTCCACTGCCGATAAGGGCACTTCAGGCTCATGATAGGAAGGAAGGGCCCAAGGATCCATTCTATTGCTAACCATTGCAATAGACTTCCCTACACTAGTAGAACCTAAATAGTTAATCGTGGCTGGGATATCAAATGTGCCCATTAATTATGAATACATTCCAACCCCTAAGCTCTCTAAAGTATATTTGACCTGATAAACCAATGGCATGGTGGACTCATTAGTTTCCATGCGGCCCTTTCGATTGAAACTGAGTTGGTCTACTGTAACCAACTTCCCTTCATGTGGAAACACTACTACCTGAAGAACAGCCGATGCAATGGAAGACATGGCATAAGTCCAACTTCTCCCCAAGATCAAGTTATAATCCAACGATGCATCTATTACCTCTACTTCAACAGACACGACCTTCCTTACCAACTTTATCTCGAAAGTCGATAGGACACCATGTGGACAAAATGACCTTTCGTCGAAAGCAGTAAGTAGGGTGTTCGATGGAACTAGTTTGGAGATCCAAGATCCTTCCAGCAAGACAAGGACATGACACATGTGGAAGCACCCTCGTCGACAACTGCCCTTCCAATGGTTTGTCTGCCATGGATGACATTTATCGATAAGGCCACATGATATGGCAAACAAATTTTGACATCAAACAAATTAAACTTCACCATGAGGCTCGATGAATCCATACTACCTAAGGCTCCTAAGAGCACATCTCACTGGGTGGGACAACTCTTTAATGCCTCCAAACCTGACATCACACAAGGGGTTTGGGCTAAATCTTCAACTACAGAGTAATTGGTTGCAGCCCTAGAGTTAGGATTGTGCAATGTTTTCTTGAAGACACATTTTGGTATCTTAGGCATAGTTTCAATAGGTTTTTCAATTGTGAGAGGGTTAGAAGTTTCACCTATAGACTTACCTTTCTAAGGATCCTCAGTCTCATAATTCTTGTTTCTAGTCTGGAGTAAGGTCTGGGATCGAACCATGTTGATATAGTTTGGCTCAGGGGCATTAGCAGTTCCCCCTACTACATTAGAAGCTGAAGCTGCATTCTGTCCTTGGGGAAAAGGATAAGTTTATAACAGCCGGTTGTTGATTTCTCAGCAGCTTCTGAGCTTGATCGATAAGAGGGCATTGATGGATCAGGTGATCTTCCTGGCACAACTTACATGGAAATTTCACCTTCTTCTTCTCTTTTTTTCCCCCATCAACATTATTTGTAGGTTTTGGTTTTTTTTGTCTACCCTCACCTTTATTCCCCTTTTTCTTTTTCCCACCGATCTGGTGATTGCCCTTTTGGGAGGATTGAGCAAAAACATTTGCATTTTGGGATGAGGGGGCACCTTTGCTACCTCCGTTGTAGATTGTTTAACGGACAACTCATGGATTTGTTTTGCCAAAAATTCTACAGTGGGAGATTTAACTGAATCGACCACACCATCGGCATGGGGTCCAAGATTAGGTTTCTCAACACTATGTGTTGGCCTCGGTGCATCAGGGATAATTTCATATAGAATCCCATACTGAGAATATATCAAATAAAACTATTGGGACCTGAATGATCGCCTCTTCCTCATTAGTTACTCCCGAAGTGGATACATTCTTATATATATATGGGAATAAGGACTTAAGGAACCATTCTAACAAAAAATCGGGAGGGATAGTGGCCTTAATAATCCTTTTTTTCCTTCGCCACTCTTGGATGTGATCCAAAATGTGAGTGGCTTTGTCCTGCCGAAAGGTGGACAATAAGTCTGTGTCAGAATCATACCGGACAAGAAGTTGGAAATGGTTAAGGAACACATTAGCTAAGTCCCAAAAACTATCAAACGCAGTAGAGGGTAGTTCAATGTACCACTTTGTTGTGGCACTAGTCAGAGTTCTTTGGAACAATGCACTAGTCAAAGTTCTTTTGAACAATCTCAACCAAACGGTGTCATCATTCAATGAGTTGGAATAGCACCACAAGTGAAAGGTGGTGATATGAGCCCCTAGGTATTCACCAACTTTGCCTTCGAATTTCAGAATATCGAAGGGTAATTTGGTAGCGACAGGTGGCTAGGTGGCATCATGTTTCACCGGGTCATTCATTAACTTGGACAAGTCTACCAAGTTCAATGTTTCCAGGAAAGGAATTTTGGGTCTGACCGGAGCCTAAAAAGTACGAGCTTGGGAAGTAGAAGGACTTGCCCCCTGATTCCCAAAAGTAAAGGCGGGGTTTCCCCCAGCTACCGGTTGTGAGGTAGGCAGACCACTTTGGAAAGGATTCCACCCATAATCCAGTGGGTTGTTCATATGTGGTACAGTGTATGTGGTTTGAGCTGCTCTAGTTGAAACTGGAGTTTGGAAAACAGGAGCATGTATCCCTCCACTAAAAAGCGAGAAAGGAGAGCTCGTGAAAGGAGCCAAAATCGACGTTTGAAAATCTTGACTATAAGAGTTAGTGTTTCCAAACTACACCCCTACATATGTAGGTGTGAGGCCTACATATGGAGTGGATGGGGGAATGTGCCCCCCCATTCCAAGGAAAACACTGGACAAATGGAGAGGATCCAACAGGACCACTCTGAGCAGTGTGTGCAAAAGAAGGTGAAGCAGAAGGTACACTAGGTATCCCAGTGACCACCCCACTAGAAGAGCCTAATACATTTGTGGAAGTTGGTGGTTGAACCAGCCAACTAGCTGGAGTTAAGGGAGTAGCAGGTATATTTGTTCTAAAAGCACCAACTGGGGGAGGCGACACTCCTTTAGCCAAAACAGCTGGGATGGGGGTAGATGGACTTTCTCCTGCACTAGCCATGAGTCTTCCCACAGGAACACCAATCATAGGTGAATTGAAAGGACGAACCTGGATGATCACAAGATCATTTAGGTCAGTAAGAGGTGAATTAAAATTTCTTGCAAACTCGTCAGCTTGCAAGTCTTCTATCTCTACTGTGGTTGTATCAACATGGTTTGTCCTAAGTACTGATTCACTCATAACTTCACTAATTCCCACCAGTTCGAAAGAACCATCTGTGTCTAATCTCCGCCTTTGAGGGGGAAGTGGAGGCTCCACTGTAGTAAGCGGAGGAAGGTTTTGCAACCTTCTTGACCTTCTGAGAGGTTGGTCCTCCACGATGAAAACTTTGACTCTTCACACCCTAAGGTCAGCTAAACACAAACAAACCACAAAGCAATCACTACAAAAATTCCTAAAGCCACAACAAACACAAGGGTATAAGATATGCTTTCCATAAGAAAGCTGAGAGACAGTTACTTGGCGTCCTTGAAGATGTTCTTAGGCAAAAGCGGAGGAATCACCCACCGCCCTCCCACACTTTCTATAAGGGTTACCTTCCAAGCCCGTCCAAGGTCAACCAGAAATAGCCTTCCACCTGTGTATAAACCCTAAATGTCAAAAGAGACTAAAGGCTACCGCAACTATACTAACAATATGGGAGGACAGTCGCAAGCCTGGTTTGTATGCATGGGCAGGGTAGCAATTCCTGAAACCATGTCTAAGACAAAATCCCTAGATGCACAAAAACTTTGGTCTACGCTTTGACAAGGAATCATAGGGTTATCTCCTCAGTCCAAGCCTCCACGCGGCCTCGTGCTTAACTCCCATTTGAGAGGAGATTCCCAAATACAATCAACATAGAAGAGGATTTAATTAACAATTGGCCAACTAAGTCTGAATTTAAACACTTGTGGAGAGTTAAACCCCTATTCCACAAGCCTAGCCTAATCTAGTTGGTGTATGAGCCTATAAAATAAAACTTACTAATAATTTTTTAAATTATATCGTTCATTTTAAGGGTTGTTCTTAGTCAGAAGGTAAATGGCGTGAAAGACTGTGATGTTACATACTTGATAAGAAAAAGTAAAATGATGTATAAAGAAAATTGCAACTACTTAAGTCAAGAATCTTTTCTTTTTGCAAATGTAAGCTATAAAACTAAGACTTCTTTTTATAATTTTTGAAAAAGAAAAATACTGAAAGGAAAATGACTAAGTGCAACTAAATACCTAAGTATAAGATGCACAAAAACTTTGGTCTACGCTTTGACAAGGAATCATAGGGTTATCTCCTCAGTCCAAGCCTCCACGCG
This sequence comes from Pseudotsuga menziesii, assembly GCA_001517045.1. NCBI lineage: Eukaryota > Viridiplantae > Streptophyta > Pinopsida > Pinales > Pinaceae > Pseudotsuga > Pseudotsuga menziesii. The sequence continues at coordinate 224,801 of LPNX011082204.1, read as the reverse complement.
GCCTCGTGCTTAACTCCCATTTGAGAGGAGATTCCCAAATACAATCAACATAGAAGAGGATTTAATTAACAATTGGCCAACTAAGTCTGAATTTAAACACTTGTGGAGAGTTAAACCCCTATTCCACAAGCCCAGCCT
>LPNX011082204.1:163715-216165 GCA_001517045.1 Pseudotsuga menziesii | reverse complement strand
GGGGTTGCTTTGGGCTGATGGTCGCTATCCCTCGGTCGAGTTCCGTCCCTCGGTCGAGCTCCGTATCTCGGTCGAGCGATTGAAAATGACGTTGGGGGCCTGCGCGGCCCCTATTTATAATTTTTTTTTAAAACATACCTCGGTCGAGGTCCATACCTCGGTCGAGGTATTTACTAACCCTCGGTCGAGGTTTCAATACCTCGACCGAGGGTTAATAAATACCTCGACCGAGGGCTGAAGAAAACCTCGGTCGAGGGCTTTATTAACCCTCAGTCGAGGTATTAAAACCTCGGTCGAGGGCTTAAGAAAACCTCGGTCGAGGTATGTTTTTTTGGTTTTGCCCAAATCCGCTTGCCAAAAAGTGTTACCCAGGTCCATGGATTCACCCTATATATATATATATATATATGACATTGAAGTGGATTTTTTTCTTTTAGTTTGAATATCTATGTATAGACGAACTAATAATAATAATAATAAAAGCTACATAGAATGAAATTTCAATTATCTTATTAAATTTAAAATATATTTCATAACTATTGACAGTTTAAATTTAAAATATATTTTACAACCATAGTAGCAATAGCTTAGATTTCTCACTCCAAGCTTATATCGACACATAGATGTAATGTTATGTTACTGTTATGTTTTTTTTAATTAGATCCTTGGAACTCCCTTGTATTTTAATTGCCATTTACAAAAGGGGTTTTAAAATTATTTGTCGGAATTATCATCTGAGAAATACAACATGTATGCATTTGTTGCATAGGTATGTACATAATTTGATGTGTATTAATAATAATATTAATAAAAGCTGCATAGAATGAATTTTCAATTATCTTATTAAATTTAAAATATATGACAATTTAAATTTAAAATATATTTTACAACCATAGCAGCAATAGCTTAGATTTCTCACTCCAAGCTTATATCGACACAACTGCAGCTAGATGTAATGTTATGTTAGTGTTATGTTTTTTTAATTAGATCCTTGGAACTCGTATTTTAATTGCCATTTACAAAAAAGGGGCTTTAAGAAATACAACATGTATGTATTTGTTGCATAAGTATGTACATAATTTGATCTATTGTGTTTTTGTATATATATACTCATAGCTACTATGATCATGATGACTACAAGTTATAGTTATCAATGTTTACTTTCAGACTGTAAAATATTCTGGCAATAACCAATTAATCATGTGTTCTCGAACAATGTGATTAACCATTAACATATATCCTTTGACGTTGGAAGGTCTTTGCGTCTAACTAGATTATTAAAATAGTACTCAAATCCTTCTCGGGTTGCACTACATATCTATCTTTATTTAAAGATCACGATGCTGGAATATCAATCACTAAATTTACCAACAAGTTATAATATTCCAAAAAATCTTATTTTAATGAGGTTCGGCTTTGATAAAAATATTTTAGTAAAAGATTTTACTCCCTTGTAAATTCAAACAAAGTAACTTCTCCATAGTAAATTTTATTTTTATTTTCTAGCATAGTAAAAGATTTTACTCCCTTGTAAATTCAAACAAAGTGACTTCTCCATAGGAAATTTTATTTTTATTTTCTAGCATATTTATTGGAAATGCCTGCCATGGATACAAGTACTATTATGCATTACAAGTTTACATAAGAAAATACATATATGGAAAAGATAACAAAAGAAATCATGCATGCATGGATGTACTATTTTTCACTTACATGAAGATTCACTATGATTTACTATTGCATTGCACTATGAAGAACTCATTAGTATAGATAAAGTAAAACTTCGTAAAATATTTACTAATTTTTAGGTTTATTAAATAGTTTTCATTTAATTATAATTCATTAAGAACGATTCAAATAAGAAAACAGGAAATATAAGCATTCTCTATAATTTCTTTATTTTTACCATGCACGTCTATATATAAATTTACAATAATCACTTTATAACAAGAAATAGAGCAAACTATTATTCCAACAAATACAGGAAATATAAGCATTCTCTATAATTTCTTTATTTTTACCATGCACGTCTATATATAAATTTACAATAATCACTTTATAACAAGAAATAGAGCAAACTATTATTCCAACAAATACAGGAAATATAAGCATTCTCTATAATTTCTTTATTTTTACCATGCACGTCTATATATAAATTTACAATAATCACTTTATAACAAGAAATAGAGCAAACTATTATTCCAACAAATACAGGAAATATAAGCATTCTCTATAATTTCTTTATTTTTACCATGCACGTCTATATATAAATTTACAATAATCACTTTATAACAAGAAATAGAGCAAACTATTATTCCAACAAATACAGGAAATATAAGCATTCTCTATAATTTCTTTATTTTTACCATGCACGTCTATATATAAATTTACAATAATCACTTTATAACAAGAAATAGAGCAAACTATTATTCCAACAAATACAGGAAATATAAGCATTCTCTATAATTTCTTTATTTTTACCATGCACGTCTATATATAAATTTACAATAATCACTTTATAACAAGAAATAGAGAAAACTATTATTCTAACAATACTTATCTCTTTACAGTCCTTTCTTCTTTGGGGGAATCAGTGACTATTACACATAAAAGAGCCCTAGATCATCGTCCAGCATCTGGAAAGGGTCATGGAATCTTGTCTCATTTTCACCACATTTTCCTTTCCTCCATCCCCAAGCCAATGTCCAAAGTCTAATTAAATAGAAAATCAAGGGTTATGTTAAAAAAAGCAACAACTGTTTATTTTTACATCAAAAATTTTTGGTTATTAATCAATCACAACATAACTAATTACTTTTCATTTTTACATTATGTTCTTATTTCATAACTTCTCTTTAACACGGGATTACAAGAATTGATCCATTTTAACTCTTTTATTTTGGCCCACGGTGTGTAGACAGTGAATGGGTGTAATGTTAAAACACTCCCTGTCATATGTCATTTCGAAACTCCGTGGGTACTAGCTTACAAAAAAAATCCTCTTTTATTTTGAATTCATTTTTCCATTACATGGGAAAATTGGTTTGTGACACATTGTTATAAAATCTTTTGTAGGCATTCATTCAACTACCCATCGATGCAAAGGTTAGAAGGAAGGCATCTTTTGGCTAAGGATTCTTGGTGGTATCATTAAGTTGGAAAGTTGGGGGAATTATGGGGGTTGGGGGGGCACAGTGGTGGTGGTCTTGCAATGATTCCCAGAACACCAAAAAAATTATGAGGGGATCAGTTGCTTATCCCAAAACAAGTTTAAGCAAGAGTTGGAGGTAATTATGACTCGTGTGGGTTAGGTAGAAGTTAATATCAACTTGGAAAGAGTTACAATAGGTGCTTTACAATGGCACATAATTTACCTAGCCCGTGGTATTGTATCTATGAATCCTTTTTAATGGGTTCCATTTTGAGATACCACAATGTGGCCTAAGTGATCAATGTTGGTTGGATTGGAAAGGTTATTGATAAACTCAATTAAGAGTATCTACAATAAAAATTGTGTTTTTCTTTGGCTTTCCAAAAAGAAATAATAAAAATAATATAAGTAGCATTGAATGTTTATTTTGTTATTAATAGAATATGGCCAATTTTATATACGATATTCAACTTTACTATATAGAAATTTATATTTTGGTGAATATGATGTTGACATGTGAATATTTTTTCTTGTGTATGTTAATTTTGTATTGTGTTTATTATCAACGAAATATGATGAACTATACATTGGATATTCAATTTTATTTTATAGAATTTTAGATTTTTTAAATATATTTTGGTGATTATGATGTTGATATATGGATAACTTTTTTGTGTATGTTATTTTCTTCATATTACTATATTACTATGTTCAACCACCTATCCTATAAGTGGCATTCTACTAGTATTAACTATCCAACCTAGTCCTTTAGGACTTCCCTACTTGAAAATGAGATTCTACAATACTTGTATGGGAACAAGATTGCTTCCTATTCAAACTAACATTGAAACCATAAGTTTAAAAAAAAAATATGATAGTAAATCCAAAGTAACCGTGCTTATCAACTAACTAATTCTATCACTCTCTTAGGTTACCTAATATGCATTTGTTCGGATGCCCTTTTGTAAATCTCTCATTAGGAACTAAAGCCAAGGGAACTCACCTACTACATAATCAAGGTACAATGACAAGTGTATTCTACATGTTTACAATGGTGTTTACAATGTGTGGGTCATAAAAACATACAAATTTGTTTCCTAGTAAAATAATAATTGATTTGAATGAAGATTATGTGTGCAATTGGAGAGAAAAATGGACGGACTTGTGAGAGGTTTGAAATGAAATGACACATAAAGATGACCTTGTGAATGCCAAGTCATTGAATTAGGTTTGGTAAGAAACCAAACAACGCTACTCCAACCAAATGAAATATAATCATTTATAACTTTTAGTAGAAAGTCAAGCTAAATTCTATATCAAAGTACAAACCTAACTCCCTTTGACATGATGTTTACTCTTTAGAGAAGGCTAGTCCACAAATTTTTTAAATAAAGTATTGCTTTCCCAAAACTTTTATAAAAAAATGTTTAAATTTTTGTTACTATTAATAAATTATAATATTCAAATAACTTCAAGAATTGCAATAAATATATCATCTCTTCTTCATGTTTTTGATATTGATTACCTATACATAATATCTAGAGAAATGAATACTTATAGAGCTCACTACTCAAAAATATGTGCATCTCATTTGTGTTGTTGGTTACCTATGGATCCATGACCTCTTTGTAAAAAACATAATAATAAAAAGTTAAGTATACTATTAAAAAAAAACTTTAAATAAACTCACATTTAGAATTTATACAGATTTGATCTATGGCATTCTTGAAAGTTGAAAATTGTATCTAGGTTTATAAATTTCATTTAAGATAATATTAAGAACAAGAAAATAACATCATTTGTTTGGTGATAAAATATCTCCTCGACATTGTATATTGATAGTAATAAGTTTGAATAAAAAATTTATAAAAATTTCAAAATGTTATGAAAAAAAATAAAATTAATGTTATGTTAAAAAACAACTATCAACTATATATAAACAAGAAAATATGTTTTCACAAATAATTATAAATTAGTCTTTCTTTTATTTTATAAAATCTAAAAACTAAAAACTATAGTAATTGGTAATTAAATGTTTAAGTAATAATTATGAAAAATATAACTGATAAATATTTGCATGTTCATTGAATTTTCATAGGGTTTTTAGGATCCATATTATGGCACACTGTAAAAAAAACACTTAGAAAGCAAGATAAATTTCTTAACATAACCTTCAACTCAACATTTTAACTTATAACATTTTAACTTATAGAAAGTGAGTTTTCTCCTCACAATTTAATTTAAACTAATAAATATAAACATTTCAATATGTGATTTCTTGACAAAAACTCTTCATATTAAAATTCAACTCAGGCCTTCAGTTTTGGCCATTGTTTGAAACATCCTCTTGACATCACAACTGGCATGATTCACTCCATTTGTGAGCTCTTCCTTCCCATTTTAATTATTAATTATCAGCAACATTAGGTAAGTGCTAAATTTCTTAACACAACCTTGAACTGAACATTTTAACTTATAGAAAGTGAGTTTTCTCCTCACGATTTAATTTAAACTAATAAATATATAAACATTTCAATATGTGATTTCTTGACAAAAGCTCTTTAGCCTCCAGTTTTAGTCATTATTTGAAACATCTTGTTGACATCACAACAAGCATGTTTCACACCATTTGTGAGCTCTTCCTCCCCATTTAATTATCAACAACATTGGATATATGGTTATCTTTGAGAAAAAAAAAATCAACAAAAACTGTGTCGTTTTGATTTCTAATTGTTAGAGGTATTGCTTACAATAGAGTTAGTTAGCTAGATTTGATTGGATTTGTTAGAGATAGTTGAGATATTCTCTCAACATCTTTACCCAGATTTAGAATACATTGAATCTGATAAAAGATCAAATAACTATGTATATTTGCATCAATTTGAAGATAATACAATGATCAGTTTATGTTTGTGTGTAATCATGTCGACCTCAAATTCTTTCTTGGTATCAGAGCAGGTGTTGGCTTAACTCCCTCACGGGAGGGCCAAAAAGATGTGAGAATTGATAATTTCTTTCCCTATAGGTGTAGGCGTATGAGAGTAGAGTTTGCCATGTGAAATTGCAATGTTATTATGTTTCCACTGTTTTTTGTGTAGGTTGCCACGCGAGGAGAATCAACCCTAATTGTTTGCTTCCCCACGTATTTAAGGTGCCATTTCTGAGGAATTGCCACCACTGTGAGAATGAACCGGATCGCTACATGTGTGGAGGAGCCGAGATCATTGTGTAAGAGCAAAAACGATTTATTGCTGCTCGTGCCTACTGTATGAGTTTATTATTGTCATGTGGAAGAAAAAAAAAGAGTTGTTAATACAGTGAGGAATCTAGTTGGGGATCGATTGAGGAAAACGATCATTGTAAATGAGCAGCCAACCCAGATGTGTTCGCTTGATCCCCTCGATTACTATGAATTACTCACTGCACTGGAGATTGTTGTTCTTAAAAGGATTTATTATATGTCTGTAATCTGTCTGTCCAGCCAATAAACGAATGTGCAATCCTTGTAATCTCCAGGCACTATGAGATTATGGAATGGAACAGGCTTCTTACTGCTAGGAGAAATATGGATTGATGCCCAAACAGCCGTCAGTATATGCTTGGTTTTGAACACTTGCCAGGAATCTTAGTCTTAGCAGGCACACTCTTTACTACTTATGAGCGTGCTTTCCATCTGTTATTTACTATCATACTGCCTTCAACCTAACATTCACAACCTTCAGTTTGTGGAAGGGTATATACCTTTGTTTGGATATTAGGGTTGTTGCAACTACAATCCGTGTGGACGAGATATCTGAATTTTTATATTTGCTTGCTCATTCATCGAGGAGAACATTGGGTGACTCGACTTCTTGGGTTGTGTGAGAGATCAATAAGCTTATTAATAATCATACATATATTTTTCTTTATTGGTGTGCTTCCTTTTTCCAATCTGTGAAGAAGCTTATGTTTCTTAAATAATACAATGAGCTATGTATGTCAACAAGAACACTTTGCTTACTTTTGGAGAAGAAAGAGTTTATGTGTGTTCGTTAGTTTGTGAAGGTCACTTGTATGATTATCTTCTGGATATGTTAAGTATCTAGAGTACTCTCCTAGATCCTGTTGGATTCAACGAGCTATGTGTTTAACAGATGGAAGTATCTCCATAGAACAGTTCAGTTACTTGATTACTTCTTTGCCAAACTCAGCGAGCTATGTACTTTGGTGTAGTCAAGTACTCAATATTGTTAGTCACTGCAATTATTTTATTTATGGTCAGAAGCATTTGCATTTTAAATGAGTCAGAAGAGAAACTCGAAGTTGTCAAGAAGAAAGAGCGTGCACCTGAGATTTCAGAGTGGGACACCAAGTACTGATGAAGACCAGTCAAACAAGATTAAGATTGCAATTAAGTTATTTGTAATGTAAGCAATAAGAGAGGGTGTTAGAGATAATGCTTACAATGGAGTTAGTTAGCTAGATTTGATTGGATTTGTTAGAGATAGTTGAGATATTCTCTCAACATCTTTACCCAAATTTAGAATACGTTGAATCTGATAAAAGATCAGATAACTATATATATTTGTATCAATTTGAATCTGATAAAAGATCAAATAACTATATATATTTGTGTCAATTTGAAGATAATACAATGAACAGTTTATGTTTGTGTGTAATCATGTCGACCTCAAATTCTTTCTCTAATATTTTGTAATTATGAATTTTAATAATCTTGCCATTAAAAAGCATTACAAAAACAACCCAAAATTATGAATCTCTGAGAAAAAAAAATCAAAGAGCTGTGTCATTCTGATTTCTAATATTTTGTAATTATGAATTTTAATAATCTTGCGATTAAAAAGCATCACAAAAACAACCCAAAATTATGAATTTTAATAATCTTACAATTAAGAATTTTATAAGCATCGCAGAGCCGGCAATCACAAAGCACACAGGCCCACAAAGCACACACAGACACCTGCTCTCCTGGGCATCTAAACAAAAGATGCTGAACAATAGTGTGTTTCTCAATTTAAATGCAATCAATGTAATGTATGATATCCGTTATTTATCTTCAATGCGCGCAACTCCATTACAAGCATGAATACCCTGCTTCAGCATCATGGATCAATTACTAAAACTTAAATCAATATGGGAAGAGGCAACGATTTATACTTCTTCGACCATGTTTCTAAAGACATCCTTCAGATTATGTTTGCCAAAGATAAATGCATGAAATCATTTACCCTGCAGCAGATGTTGGCATACATATACGAAATATATGAAAAGGTACATTGGGTAACATGTCAGACATTAGGAGCTTAATGTGCGTGTAGAATATATTATTAGAACTACTCCCGTCAATAAAAGTCAAGTTGTCCTACAAAATGGAATACAATGTTTAACATTCACTTATATAATCGATCCAAAGGGATCCCTGTTCATGGAACCCTTGTGGGAAAACTTTCCTTTGTATAGGAGACAGAGATGAACAATGAACTGGATCTTGGATAATTATGCACCAAAAAAAAAATGTTATTATTGATTTGATGAATAATAATCAGTACTTTCCATAGGTTTTAGCTTTTGCTTTGCTGAGAAATGAGATCTTCAAGCTCACGGACGATAGCATTATAGCAAAAAATGTATTGATCCTGGTTGCAGTTAATAAAGACAAAGAACAACTATCTTTGTGAGTAAAACAAATAAATACCTCAAAATGGGAAGTAAAATTGTAAGAAATTTAAAATTTAAGTTACTTCTTATTGAAAGACTCGTTCACCTGTGTCTGAACCATCCCTATACGCTGGTTTCTGAATTGACGTACTGTTGTGCTTAAATCCAGGGCAGATACATCACCTTCCAGAATTCTGTGAATTGTGTGACTTATGGTACAAAATGCACCAGTTCTTCCTATACCAGCACTGTATACATCGCCAAATAAAAAAATTATATTTCAACTACGTTCTGTCAACAAAAATATAGTTCATATACATAAGAGATTTCAGCAATAAATAATCAACCTGCAATGAACAACAAATGGACCCAAATTTGGAGGTATCAAATACAGCCTTTTGACAAGTTCACGAACAGATCGAGTAGAGTTAGGAACTCCATGGTCTGGCCAGTCAGGATAGTGAAGATGAAGAACAGACAAGGGAGGCTCCTCTGACTGCATACAGAAGAAGCAAAGCCGTTATTATTTAGACAACTTTGCCCGAATCAGTGGCCCGTCCATGGCTAAAACTTAATCCATAATGGAATAAAATAAGACAATCAAAAGGATATATTAGATAACTCAAAACAGTATAGTTTTCAACCATAAAAGTAACTTCCCTTGTGACCGCAAGAACCTGTAAGACCCTAGTTGAGAGGAGGAAAATTCAAGAGAAGAAAATCTATTATTTTCATGCTTACTAATATATTATAGTACAAATGGAAAGTCCGAACCATGCATCATGCCAAAAACTCTCTTGACCAAACTACCAAGGAGTTTTCTATGGAATGTTGACTCATGAGCCTCTGAACTTCAACGAGAGCAGTTTTCCAAGACTATGGGTGATGTTTCGGAGAAGATCATTGGGCTTAAATCGAAGACCAAATATAGCATGAGTGCATATAAATTTGGATGATCTTCCCTAGAATAACACCCAACTAACTCCCATAGTCTAGCTCCTTCCTGTCTGGTTTTCTACGTGTGCATGGATGTTTTCCTTGTCGGTATGCATGACTCCTGTATTTTTGTTTCCTCTTTTTTCTTTTCTTTTCTAGTGGTTAAAACCTGCCTTACATTACCAAGTTTCAAAAGTACATTATGCACAATTCAGAATTTGCTCCTTCCAAGTTCCAACCATGACAGAAGAGCTAACATATACAGACTCAGCCCCATAATCTGAGTCCATAATATAGTTTCTAAGAACATGTAGTGCACCCAATTATGTTTATGAAGGATCATGTCCTTCAGCAAAACTAGTGTTCTTCAAAATGGTCATATTTCTTGTGTTCTATACATATGGCAATGTTTTCACTGCATATCATCATCGTATCATTCAACATTTATTATTGTATTCCTCTCCCCCAACATTATCGATTTACACTCTTTTTGTGTGATGGTTATGGAATGAACTGTTTGGCCTGCGGGCAAACAAGATGCCGGTGACAGCAAATGTAATGTACCTTAATGTATGTTACTCATTAGTTTATTACGTAATAATTGATTGTTTAACCTAAATAGTAATAAAATAGTGAGTAATATACATTTAAGGTATATTACAGCAAAACTCCAAGCCGCTGGCCAAATTCTTTAGCTATTTGACTCTTGGCCCTGTTGCCCTTCCTTTAAAAACTCTGCGATAACAAAAAAAAATTTAAATTAAAAGCAACTAAACCACCTCAGTAAAATAATTCATTCTGGATAGGAATGTGGATCAAGGCAGACTATCGCAAAAAATTATAGGGATGTGTTGGGCCAGAGCATCAAGAAAATATTTAACAACCCAAGAACAACAGAAGGATCTTTCAAAAGTTGAATGCTTCCATTGTCATGGATATAACTTCCACCTCAGAAGAAAAGAAGACAAAATAAATGAAGATTGCAAAGAATACTTCCAACTTCCAAGTACTCCAGAGTTTCAACATGAAGGTGTTTTGTAGAAGATGTACACTCGGGAAGAATGCCAAGAGATATTTTCTGAGCTATGAAGGTATATCCAAGGTGATCTTCGATCCAGTGCTTCCAGAAGACATGAGGACCAAGGATGAAAACTTCAACACGTCCCAAACTTGACGAAGAAGAAGATCAAGGTCTTCAAAATTAGACGATGGTGCACAGTACACTTCCATAAACTCCAGTGATTTCTTCAAGGAGGCAGAGATCAAGAGGGAGTCAACAAAACAAGCAAAGATTAGTATTTTATACCTTGTGTAAAAAGTTTCATTTGCTTGATTTGAATTATTGTTTCATTGATAAATAGCATAATTGTTTAAATTAGTACTGGTTAATGCTTGTGGACATTTATGTCATATATTGTAGAATAAGTCCATTGTGAAGATCATAGAGACAATGCTCTGTGATCAAGATCTAACCATGCTCTTACAGGAAGATGCATCCAATAAGACAACTTATGCTCCGATCAAGTGTTATCACTACATAATGGAGGACAAGATTCCTGAAGATGGGACCTTTAAAAAAGAAGGGTACAATAAAACTTCAAACGTTTATAGAATATACATCCTCGAACAAAGAGATCAAGATCAGCAGAAATGTCACCTTTGATGAAAATACAGTCTTCAGCAAATCCAGGAAGCCTCACATAGATGAAGACAGAGAGGAGCACGAAGCTCCAAAAGATGTTGTGGTAAATGACTCTACTTCGGCAGGACATTCCAGAAGATCGTGATTAGATAGTAGAGCCAAAAGTGTTGAATTTTTACCAAGGAAGTGTTTGTCCACTCATGCCTTGGGGTGGGCAATGGCACTTTCAAATGTGGTCCCTAGAAAAATTAAAAGGTGAGAATGACTTTATGATAAAGTGACATTTTAATAAATCTTTGAGTTTATATTTTAAAAGTGACTTTATGAGTATTAACGAAGGTGTGCATTAAATTCTCATTATTAATTAAAAAGTGATTTTTTAATGAGGAAATGAGATGGGCCCTAGATCTCATATAGTTGGCTTTTAATCTAAGCCATTGATCTCAAGGTGGAAGTTACTCAAACCAAAAAGGCTTGTTCACTTTCAAGAAAGAATTTTGAGAGAGGGAAAATAAGAGAAAACAAGAGAGATGAAACCCTTGCAAAAAATTCCAAAACCAAGAAGAGAAAGGAGGGCACAAATTTCAAGACACTTGTACCAGCAGAATGGCATGAATCCCAAGGCATCCGTGCAACAATTAATGAAGGAAGACCGTACAACAATTAATGCAGGCTGTACAGCACAAATTTCGAGGTGAGAGAAGGCACAGTTTTTGAGGCAAAAATTAAATATCCATACAACACGAATTTTGAGACAGGTACAACATTTATTGTTGTCCGTACAACTGACCGTACAGCACAAGATTTTGAGGCAGCATGTGCACAAAAATCGAGGCATCCGTACAGTCACACATGTGGCAGAAATTGAGGATTTCGTACAGTAGGTGTTCAGGGTGTTGTTTTGGCACAATTTTCGAGATAAAAAAGAGATAAGTACTGTTGTATTTTGTTGAATAAATTGTCTCTGAAGAAATAATAAAATCTCTCTGAAAAACAGGTCTGAGCATTTAATTTTCATGTGTGTGGCTGAATTTAAATTTCTGAGTTAGAGTTTAGAGCTGCCATAATTTTAAGAGTTCAAAACAACAACAACAAAATCTCATGTGTTTTATGTTTTCAGTTAAATTTTTAAATGTTAATGCACATGCAAATGATGGGGTTTGCGTATTAAATCATATGCTAAACCGAGTTGGGGTTCTTGAAAATTTTCATGGTATTAGAGCAAAGTTGAAGGCTACGAATTGCACACAGAAATAAATTTCAGACTTAGAGAAAAATGGGAAAACAAAGTTGTTGAGTAAAACAGGTACTTGAACTTTCTTGCAGTCATGGCTACCAGTCTTAGGATAGAAGACAGGTTGGATGGGGATGTAAATTCCAGTCCATGGAAGGCTAGAATAGTGTTGATATTACAGGACAGTGAACTATGGGACATAGTGAACAACACTACTGCAAATCCAGTGATTGTTCCTGTTGTTTAAGTTGTCATTGATGCCAACAGTGAGTCTTGGAGCTGTTGTGAGTTTTGTAAGTGTTAGTGTCAAGAGGAGACCTTTTGACTTTGTCCAAGCCCAAGTCTGAAGCCCTTGGAGTCCTTGGGACATTGCCAAAAGCCCTTAAACACTTTAATTTTTTTTTAAAGACTTACATTTGAATACTTTAATAATTTAAAAATAAATATTAATAAATATAAATTAAAATGGTTTAATAATTTTTTAACCAATTAAATATTATTTTTTATTAAATTTTTTTTGAAAAAAAAAAAACATATCTCATTAAAACTTGGAAAGATGACATTCTTTTTTTTAACAAACTCATAAAAACATGGAAAGATATATAAATAAATTAATAAATAATAAATTATGACAAAATTAAAATTTGTCCCCATAATCTTTGTAACAAACAAACTAAATGATAATGAGCCTTTGAAAACTTAATAAGTAAAACAATTCCTTTGACATATATCCACATTAAGTTGAATTATGAAAATGTATCTACCCTATCCGGCTACTTTCGAGTCTCAATTCATCAAACATTTTTTTACAGGTCGGCCCCAGCAAAAATTATAATAAAATGATGTGGAAATTCAATATAAAAAAAAACCCCTCACGATTTCCTCTTGAAGGTGGGTACGTGGAATTTATTTTGAGATCTGAATTGTTTACTTGCTGGCTGAGGAAATTATCGGTGCCGAGGGCAGCAGTCCCGAATTGGTGTGTTGATGTTGGAAAGCAGCTTAAATTTTTTTTACGGCCCATTGCTTACCCAAGCCGGCTCTGTCCACAAACGTAAACATTAGACAACGCTAGACGAAGGTCCATAATGATAAAACATTATTCAACTCTGAACTGCGAAATCGATTTGTTAGAGATCTGATATATCGCTGACAAGCCTGCAAAATGCTGAAAACACGTGGAAATTCTGGGTAATTGACAGCAGTTTTTTTTTAATTGGCCGTGGAATTTCTGGCAGCGTCCACAACACTGCAATTGGGCAACTTCTAGCAGAGAAAAAATAAAATAAAATAAAATCCATGGCAGTGCGTGGCTACAGAAATTGACTGACATTTCAAAAATTTGGAAATTCATGGGCTTTGGGCTCCGAGGAAATTCTTCTTAGCAGGCATTGTCCAATTTGTCATTCAAGGATTGTTGAAGGTCCTTGCTGGTGTTGACACGAACTTCACTGATTACATCAAAAGCTTCAGATGAAGGTGGTGAGGAGTCAGTAACAGCGTTCTTATATTCAGGCAGCAAGCTCAAAATTTCTGTTTAGAAGCGGTGGTCTATTGAAGGTGCTTTGAAGCAAGCCGTGAGGCCAGCACAGTCACGGCCAGCATAGTCCATTGAAGGGGTCTGATTCCAGTCATCCACATTCTCTGAGGGATCGAAACTCTTGGTAAAAAGGCCCATTACCGCCAGCAGTAGACTCCAAGTCAGAAGGTACACAGTTTGTTTTTCATCTTCGACATACACAGCCCAGCAGCAAGGTAAAAAATCTGAGTTTGCCTCTGACATACACAGCTCAAGTTCAAGGTATGTTTACATTGATGCATACAGTATGTGTATGATGGTTGATATATATATTTGTATGAGTACATGATGTGGCATAGTAAATAGTGAAATAAGAACAGCAGTATGAATTTGTAATTTTCTTGACTGTGTAAATTATAGCAGCGATGAGCTTTGATGTTTAGTGATATGAGATGATTTAGCAGCAATAGTACAAGTATATATTCAGCAATATGAATTTGTAATCTTCCTTGAAGTTTAGCAGTGATGAGCTTTGATGATTTAGTGATATGAGATGATATAGCAGTGATGATACGAATGCTTAGTCATGATACATACTACTTATTACACTTTAAGTTGTGATTTTATAATGTAGATGGAGTTGGAACAAGGAATTAGAAAAATAATGAATATTATGATTTATGAAGCTATTGGTGCTTCATACACATACATATGCAACCTTCCTTTACAAACTCATACAATGAGACTTGTATAATGTGGACCTAAAGGAGTGAGCAAATTTAAAAGAATGAATTTCATGACAATACTAGAGGATTAAGAGGATAAAATAGTTTAAGCTATGAAATTAATCAATTATGTTTTTTTAACTTTATTTTTTTAAATATATTTTAAAAAATTAATATATATTATTGTTGCTCCCAACTCTACGTTTCCTGCAAATTTGAGCGAAGCTTCTAGCCGTATCGAATACTCGTGTCCGCGTACCCAACGTACCAATGATCCAGAAACTTGTGCAACATAGGTTTCGGAAGAGTGAGGTAGATCCCAACCTTTACTACATTGTGGTTGGAGGTGTTCTGCTCATTCTTCTGTTATATGTTGATGACTTGTTCATTACTGGAGGAGAGCACCTGATTGATGCATGCAAAAAAGATCTTGCTTCCGAGTTTGAGATGACTTACCTTGGGTTGATGCACTACTATCTAGGCATGGAGGCATGGCAGGAGGATGGACATGTTTTCCTGGGGCAAGGAAAATATGTTACAGATGTTTTGAGAAGATTTCGGATGGAGGACTTCAGACCTATGTCTACACCCATGATCACCAACTAGAAGAAGCTTCATGCTTCTGAGGGAGAGTTGGTGGATCTTACTTTGTTTCGTCAATTCATTGGTTCGTTGATGTATTTGGTCAACACCAGACGAGATATGACTTTTGCAGTGAACACTCTCAGTCAGTTCATGGTGGAGCCCAGGAGAGTGCACTGGGTAGCTGCAAAACATATTTTGAGATACCTTGCTGAGACTATAGACTATGGTCTGGACTACAGGAGATCAGGTGGAGTGGACTTAGATGGCTTCACGGATTCATATGGCAGCAATTTCGGACCAAAAGAGCACTTCCAGTTGTTGTTTCAGGTTGGGCTCGGTTGTTGTGTCATGGTTCAACCGGAAGCAAAAGTCCGTTGCTTTGAGTTCTGTAGAGGCTGCGTACATGGCAACCAGTCAGGTTAGTTGTGAGGCATTGTGGTTTCGCAAGTTCATGGTTGATCTATTTGGTCAGGAGTTGAGGCCTACTATCACTTTCCAAGGAGAAAAACAGAGATTGGGCACATTTTCCAAGGAGACCGTACAAGAGATTTCAAGGCAGCGTACAGCACAAAAATCGAGGAGGTTGGGCACTGAAATCGAGAAAGAATACAGGCAATCCGTACAGCATAGTTTTCAAGAAAAAAAATTTGAGAATTTTTTTTTTTGAAAAGTACAAAATGAAACCCTAATTTCACTTTCACTTAAAGTCAATAAATAATTAGATTACTTTAATTTATTTTCCAAAGTAAACTTAGGAAAAATAAATTAAATACAATTGGTTTCCTAATTTAAGTCTTTTGCATGCAAGGACACATGCATGCAGGAAGACCTTCCTCGTTGTTGTTATTTTAACACTCCCTCTCAACGAGGAAGGGATTTAGTAGCAACCCCAACTTATGCGTGAACTTCACAAAACTGTGTCTGCAAAGTGCCTTGGTGAAAATGTCTGCCACCTGCTCATCTGTCCGTATGTACTCCAACCAAATGGTCCCTCTCTGAACACAATCTCTCAAGAAGTGGTACCTGATGTCTATGTGTTTGCTTCGGTCATGGAACACAAGATTTTCAGATAGCCTGATGCCAGTCTGATTGTCACAGTGAACTATTGTAGCCTCTAGCTCACACTCGAACAACCCTAAGAGTAACTTCCTCAACCACATACCCTAACAAGCAGCCATGTTGGTTGCCATTAACTCAGCCTCTGCTGAGCTCAATGCAACTAACTTCTGCTTCCTATTGAACCAAGACACAACCCCTGATCTAATGCTGAAACAACAACCTGAGGTACTCTTCCTGTCCCCTACACATCCTACCCAGTCAGCATCTGTGAAGCCTGCTAACTGTACACTCCCCCTGCGCTCATAAGCCAATCCATACTCCATTGTACCTCTGATGTAGCGAAGTATGTGATTCGCAGCCGTCCAATGCACTCTCGAGGGTCCACCATGAACTAACTCAAAGAGTTGACTGCAAAGCTGATGTTTGGTCGAGTGTTGACCAGATACATAAGCGATCTGATAAGCTAACAATACAATGTAGGATCAAATCCGTTTGACCCTGATGCATCAATCTTCCTCCAGTTGGAAACTAGAGGTATGGCCATAGGCTTGCAGTCCTCCATCCTAAATCTCTTCAAGATCTCTACTACATACTTTCCATGTCCAATGAAGAAGCATCCATCTCTCTGTGAAACCTCAAAGCCCAGAAAGTAATGCATCAACCCAAGGTCTTTCATCTCAAACTCCACTGCAAGGTTGGACTTGCAGTCTCCAATTAGCCTCTCATCTCCTGTAAGAAAGAGATCATCCACATATAAGACCAGTATGAGAGGCACCTCACATGTCAGGAAGTACAGGTTGTGGTCAGCCTCACTCCGCTAAAATCCCATATCCCGTAGATAATTGTTTATCCTCGAGTACCATGCTCGAGGTGCCTGCTTGAGCACATAAAGAGCTTTATGAAGCATGAATACATGTGTCTCCCTGTTCTCCACATGTAAGAGATTCATTGACAAGTCAAAACTAACAATTCAGTTTACTCAATGATGTAAGAGATTCATTGACAAGTCAAAACTAACAATTCAATTTATACAAGTGGACAAAAGAGAGGAGCACCCTCTTAACAAATTCTAGTCAAATGAGCCAATGGCCTTCGACATTAGATTCTCTAATTATTCTCAACACAAGTTAATCACGGATGGAACATATGATATAAGCATAGGTCACCATAATCATCATAGCATAACAAGTCAAAGTTGTTAGTATACATCGGAGAGCAAAATCCTACCAAGTAGCAATATACCTAATCTCACCATATACATCTAACTGATATGCCCATCTATGAACTGTGTACCATCTCTATTGCTCTACTCGAATGAACTAAATCACCATTGAAGACATCTCAAAGGATAAAGAGATCTCAGTCCTAGCAAGAAGATACTTTACATCTGCTACTCAATAAAGGCTCCGAATGGCACATGCTAGAAATGATGATCCATGTTGTAACCCCATATGAATGTCTGGCTCAGAAAAATAAAGAGATCAATTTGTATGTTGCATGTTGCATCATGGTAGCCAAGCTACAATATATCTGTGATAACAGGTCTCTATATACTATTCCTATGTATGGTGCAAGTCAAAGTCAAAGTAGTCAAAGTACTCTAAGGGAAACGGAGCTAAATGATAAATGTGTTCTATGACCCCTTGCAAAAGCCATGATCCTTATGACCCGGCTTCATGCACATGTGTGGGCCTTTGGATGTTAGGATTATTAATCCTCCCTTATCCAATTTGGTCATATGTCTAAATTGAGAGTCATGTCTAAATCGGGAGTCCATCCAGTCTATTTATAGTCATTAGCACCATTGGGTCAACTTGACCTAATTGGGGCACATGTTTCAGTTACTAAAGTGTGGGGAACACTAATTGAGGCTCACTACCACTTATTGCACTTAATTGCATAAGTTTAGGAGCTTCCTAGACCAATCCCTACAATTTAGGAAGCCACTGGGAGTGCCAAAACCAACCAAGGTCAGTTCACTTCAGTTAATGACTAGTCAAGCTAAGTTAGGAGTCAGTTACATTCAGTTCTAGTCCTCTACATTCAGTTAGCGCTAGGTTTACTTGACTGCACACATGTGGGGCGCATTTCTCATCTACCACAGTCAGTTAACCATTAGTCAACACTGAATGTAACACTTGAGTTGTGTTTTAGAGCTCCGATGAACTTCAGTTATGGTTTAGACAAGGTCAGTTAACTGTTGAGTCCTCCGATAGTGATTTAGACAAGGTCTTGGTTACCTACAGTCAAATAGAGTCTAATCAATTCGAACTTCCTCATGTGGATTCGAATTGCTTGTGGCTATTAAAGCCATTGTACTTCATTGTAATTATCTATCTAATTACTCTTTGATTAATGAAAAGCATTCACAGCTGCAAGCCATTTTTTGCACTGTTTCATTCTTCAATAACTGAGTAAATTGTGTGATCTATCATGTGAGTTGTGTGTTTGTCTACAGATCTATGTGCTGAATTTAATATGGTATCAGAGCCTCGGCGGACAAGGCACTTCTCCTCCTCAAATCTCCTACTGGATCATTTTTTTTGTTTTGCAGGTACAACTTTGAAATGATTTCATCTCTAATGAGACAAGGTCTAAAGGAACTCTGGACAAGATTGGACAGAACCTTTGGAATGATTTATGAGGATCATAATAGCACTTTGGAGAGCACATCCAGCACCATAAGCATCCTTGATCCAAAAATCTTGACCTCCACTCTCTCTGATGAAGTTGTTCAAGATAAAGAAGAAGCAGAAGCTTCGACACAGTCAATTCGAATTGAAGACAGTCTCCATGCAGTGACTCCTTCTCTTGATGCTCCGAAAGTTCATGAAATCTCTGATATCTCATCTTCTCATATTGCTGAAATAGAAGAAGACATTCGAATCTCAGATATTGAAGAAAAATTCTGCTGCACTTCCATGCAAACATTCACCGATGATTTTCCTTTAAATTCTGTGCAAAATTTACCAATAATTGGTTCCGAAAGTGAAGAGAAATTTGATTTTTCTCTCTCTAATGTTGCTGCTGGTGTGCAAATATGTGATACCTTGGATATTTTGGAAGAAATATCAGATTACCAGAGTGATCCATTCGCTCCCCATGATCTAGTTTTTCCAGCAAACTCCTGCAGGATTGCATGCACCAAAATTCAGAATTTGAAAGAAGAAAGCTGTGCATCCACCGTCTCGGTTAACCATTTATTTGAATATGATATTAACCTTATTGGATCTGATATGATCTAATTTAGATCTGATCTGATATTGCTTGGTTTAATATATCAAATTCATAATCTTTCAGTACTGCTTGTAGCTATTCTCATCAACGGTGTGAAGAAACAAGTACCGCAAGTCTCCTACAAAACTGTTGCTGGGGATTTGATTCCATTTCACAGTTTTGGATCTGTTTTGAACCTGTTTAGATCTGATTTACTTTCTGATCTGATATTATTTGGTTCATATTTTAAAATTCAAAAGCTTTTAGTCATGCTTGTAGCTGCTCTCACCAATTCCGGTGTGAAAAATCAAGTACTGCACTTTCTCTTCAAAACTGCTGATGGGGATTTGGTGTTAGTTTCCTCATATGAGGTTGCTGATATTTTATTATGTGATTCATTATCTATTTCAGAAGCTATATCAAACTATGGAGCTCAAGCATTTGCTCTCAACAGTCCCAGTGCTTCTCTACCATTGATCACATGCTCATCTCCTCACAGAACTAGTAAAGAGGAAGATTTTCTGCATCCACCTGGACACCTGCTCCTAACACTTGGGGCTGTTCTTACCACTCATGGTTTGCTGTTCATGGCTGCAAGATATCAGTTTCTTGAGTGTTCTTCACATTCTCTGAATTCTCAAGAACCTTTTCTCACTTTTCAGTTGACTTCAGTTGCTCTACATGGGTCCAAACTTCATCCGGCAGTTGTCTATATTTCTGATTTAGTTGAGCATATCATTCTTCTTCCAAAGAGGAAGATTCCTCCAGACATAATGATGCAGAGGTTCACATGCCAGGCCCCAGGATACTTGTGCACAGAAGAACCAGATTGATCCTGATTCTACCTGCTTAATTAGAAGGGGGGTTTTTTCCCATGTGGTTTTTCCCCGACACCTTGTTTTTTAGCAGTTTCTTTACTTTACTTGATGTAATGGGTGACCTATGGTCTTAGTTACCAGGGCCCACAGATTGTCCAAGTTAGCATTCAGGGGGGGTGTTAGGATTATTAATCCTCCCTTGTCCAATTTGGTCATATGTCTAAATCGAGAGTCATGTCTAAATCGGGAGTCCATCCAGTCTATTTATAGTCATTAGCACCATTGGGTCAACTTGACCTAATTGGGGCACATGTTTCAGTTACTAAAGTGTGGGGAACACTAATTGAGGCTCACTACCACTTATTGCACTTAATTGCATAAGTTTAGGAGCCTCCTAGACCAATCCCTACAATTTAGGAAGCCACTGGGAGTGCCAAAACCAACCAAGGTCAGTTC
Source organism: Pseudotsuga menziesii (assembly GCA_001517045.1). Lineage (NCBI taxonomy): Eukaryota > Viridiplantae > Streptophyta > Pinopsida > Pinales > Pinaceae > Pseudotsuga > Pseudotsuga menziesii. Next base: position 195,166 of record LPNX011082204.1, on the reverse strand, counting down.
ACTTCAGTTAATGACTAGTCAAGCTAAGTTAGGAGTCAGTTACATTCAGTTCTAGTCCTCTACATTCAGTTAGCGCTAGGTTTAGTTGACTGCACACGTGGGGCGCATTTCTCACCTACCACAGTCAGTTAACCATTAGTCAACACTGAATGTAACACTTGAGTTGTGTTTTAGAGCTCCGATGAACTTCGGTTATGGTTTAGACAAGGTCAGTTAACTGTTGAGTCCTCCGATAGTGATTTAGACAAGGTCTTGGTTACCTACAGTCAAATAGAGTCTAATCAATTCGAACTTCCTCATGTGGACTCGAATTGCTTGTGGCTATTAAAGCCATTGTACTTCATTGTAATTATCTATCTAATTACTCTTTGATTAATGAAAAGTATTCATAGCTGCAAGCCATTTTTTGCATTGTTTCATTCTTCAATAACTGAGTAAATTGTGTGATCTATCATGTGAGTTGTGTGTTTGTCTACAGATCTATGTGCTCAATTTAATATTGGAGGCATTTTTCTTCATTTCCTTGGCATGTGTTAGAGGCGAAACCCTCTTTAACCAACTTGGACAAGTTGGCATGAGCTTTGACCATTTTTTAGGAGTTTGTTGGACACTCGGACCAGGCCATTCGAGAGGCATTTTGGGTAATGAACACCAGCAAAGCTATGGATGAGGAAGGGTTTCAAGCAAAGTTCTTCAAACACAGTCTTCATGCCATGGAGAGTTGCCTTGACGACTTGTTTAACCATGTTGTCTACACAAGTTTCCCACGCACATGGTCATATCACATCATTCACCCGATCCATAAATCGAGGCCCAGTGAAGATCCTAATAACTATAGAACGATCATGGTGGGTCACACATTTTCCAAGCTATATGGTACAACTCTTTATTTGATACTTTCTCAGGAGCTTGAGAGGATACTCCTCAGAGCTAGGGGGAAGGAAAGCTTTCAACCAACATACTAGACTATTGACCATATTCCCCCATCTGGGCCATCATTGATGAGGCGTGACACCGCTCTTCGAAATTCTTCTATTGTTTTGTAGACTTTCAAAAAGCATTTGACTCTATCCCCTGTGAGGCCTTATTCTAGAGGCTTAGTGGCATCAACATCTCTCAGACACCATTTATCACTATCATGCGACTTTATGAATCACTCCTTGGTTGTCTCTACACTGTACATGGGATATCTAATTTCATCAAGAGTACCATTGGGGTCAAACAGGGGTGCCCCTATCCCCGACCCTTTTTGGTATATACATGGACTAGTTATAGTCCTTTTTACATGACCATATCTAGGACGATGATGGGTGCACCTCCACCAAGTCCTAATATCTATCTTACTTTTCATTGATGATGTGGTCCTCTTGGTCTCATCCCCAGAGGGATTACAAAGACAACTTGACGCTCTTACACTCTCTTGTGATCTTTAACTGTTGAAAATCAACCTGAGTAAAAAAAAAGTTTATGATCTTCAATGGGTCAAGGAAGGTTTCCACAAACCATCATTTCTTTTTTAGAGGGGAGATTGAGATTTCCAACAGCACATATTTGGAAATACAATTTTCAAGGCATCACTTCAGTTTGAGACCTGCTCTTCAACCCTGTATCAACAAAGGGTACGATTCCTCGGTCGTACTCGAGAGACAGTGGTTTCAACACCATTTTGAGAACATCTCGTCTAAAATTTCTCTCATGAATACTCTTGTTTGGCCAACAATCCTTTATGACTCAGAGGTTTGGGGTCCCAATCTTCTTAAGTGTAATTGGACTTCAGTTGAGAGAGTGCAAACCCTTCTCCTAAGACACATCATAAGATGCAAACAAACAGTACCCCAGCACATCATTCTAGAAGGGTTCGAGGCTCGACCCTTCTGGCTTGCCTATTTTCCTCCTTATTTCACTCCTTCACCGTCTCCAAAGTTTTTCCGACTTGACAAAGGGTCGCAGCCGATATCCATACTTGGCCTAGAGATCAGTGAAGACCATTCCTTTATCAAGCCCTCCTAACTGCACTCGATGTTAGTTTGCAACAATCTTAGCTCTTTTAACTTTTGTTGGTATCTCGATGGACAATCGTCCGCCTTTCATATTCTCCCTGACTGCACTTGGGGACCTCTTACGTATTCGACAAGAGATGAATAGGATCATTCGAGATGAAATCTACAAAAAATTTGTGCATCACTTGGACGAACCCCCAGGGTGGGTTACGTCCGAAGATGGGTTTCTATACAAAGCAATTTATGGAGGTGAGGGACAGGCTCATTATCCAACCCCCATACACTTCTCATCATTGGACGCACTCTCTTTGTATTCCTTTAAGGCAATTCCGAGTTGGTTCACATAGACTTTAAGTTGAGACAGATCACCAGACTGCACACACTAACAGGATTTGCCAGTTGTGTCATCTTCAAGAGATAGAGACTGAGGAGCACTTCATCTTCCATTGCCCCATATACTATGAGGTTCACGAGCGATTCTATTGCCTATTCAAGGGCATCCAAACCCTCACCATCTTCTTCAGATACCCTAATCAAAGATGCTTGGCCTTATACATGCACAACATTTTAGGTTTCAGACTTTAGGTCATTTTCTTCATCCTCCAACTAGACCAGATCCTACCCAGGTGATCACTTCTTTTTCGCAATGCTACCCTCAGGGAGGGACACTAAGAGATAGGTTGATATCAACACAACATCAACCTCCATATCAGTGCAAACCCATGGGATTTTCCCCCCTCCCCTAAGACCTCAATGGCATGCCCAAACCAAAACCCTTCATCCGATGTAGATGAGCTCCTCCAGGCCTCAGCGATAGGCTTCATCCTCCAAATAGTAGCACAATAGGCGATCCAGACCAGTCTATTTGAAGTTTCCTTCATTCGACCTCAAATGTTAGGAGAGATGGGCCTATTCCATGACAAGACCGCTTCATCACTTTTGGGTTCTCTCATTCCTAGATCTCTTCCTATTGTATATCTCCATTCTTGTCCAGCGTCTTGGGTTCAAGGTCAAGGGTTTTTCATGGTTTTCCATGTTTAGACACAAATTCCAGGCTCTACCTTATTTTTCTTTACTTTACTTTATGAATCTTGCTTTTATAGGAGACCTTTTGGAGCTTCTACTTTGTATAGATATCATTGTACTCAACAATCCCATTGGCCTACTTTTGTGGTCATTAATAAAATTATCCTATCTTATCTATCTCTTGTTGGACTTGGCACACATTTTGGGGAGTTGGTAAGAGGAGCGCTCTAAGGTTTTTGACTTGTTTTGAACCCTTGAGACGCTTACCTTCATCTATTAGAGCACTCCACTTGAGGCATTTTCATCATGGTCTGACTTGGTTGCTTTGGTGGTACGTTGCACCTTGGATGTTTCTTCTTGCTCACGTGCCACCTCATCAAGAGCATTCATCATCTGTGACTTGGTTGGTTAGGTTCCCCACACGAGGATTTTTGCACATCATTTTATGTATCTTAATGAGGGCACACCTACTATTATGGAGAATTGGCTCATTTGACTAGAATTTGTTAAGAGGGTGCTCCTCTCTTTTGTCCACTTGTATAAACTGAATTGTTAGTTTTGACTTGTCAATGAATCTCTTACATCATTGAGTAATCAATGATAGTTTTGACTCATCTATATAAGAGAGCCTCTCTCACTGTACTCTTGGCTAGAACTTAAATAATAAAGTACTCTTGCTACTCTTGTGTGCATTTCTGTTAGTTTTAGGATATGTGATGAATTTTGTAGAACTAAGTTTTAGATCTAAGTGCTAGATGTTCAAATGTTGATTTCTTCTTAAGTAATGATTTATGCATAGCAAGGTTGAGGTAATTTATTTCAAGTTTAGTGCTTTTTACTTGTTAAGTTGCTTTAATTTGTCCACTTGAATATTTCTCTTAATAGTAAATTCCTAGACTTTGCTAATAGGATTATTAGATCTTGCATGCAAGTTTATGTAGAGATTTTTAGCTCTTGAGATTTCCATAGATCTAAAGAAACAAACATTTGGCTAGGACAAGGGTATGAGCACTTCTACCCCATCATACTCTTTGATCCCCAAATCTTCCCCTGTTCCTTTCATGCCCAAGAGAACCACATTCTCTATTTTGGCAAACTCAAACAATCATTTATTTTCCTTTTTAAGTTTTTTTTTGTTTTAAATCCAGAAATTGACATTTATTCTCAAGCATTAAAACAAGTGAAGGATATCAAAATAAATCCTCTTTCAGTTGCACATTAATTCATCAACTTATGCCTGCTCATGGCTAACTAGTTATCCTTTATTTGTTGATTATAAATTGAAATAAATCTAAGATTAAATATCATTTTCAGATTTGCTTAGCTCCATATGGTTTAATTTACTTCTGTTCTTTATGAGCTAAACTTTTCATTGTTGGAGTTATTTTCATGGTGTTATCTTATGCACTCCTGAACAATCTTTCACAAGTAATTTTCAGATCTTTATTGTTCTACATGGTTAATTTACTTACTATTTCAGAACTGAAATTTAATGGTTGTTAGCATATTATTGATTTGCCATATATGTCAATAGCATTTGCAACTTGCAAGTGACTAAGCACTTATTTTGTCTTTCAGTTACTTCTTTAATTTCAGCACTTTGTTTGCAATTCTATTTTTTCAAGTTGCGGGAATTTTTATGTTGCTTCAACCACTAATTTTCTGGAAAATAATTCTTTGAAGTTGTTGATTTATTTTTGAAATGGATGAGTTTTATGTTTGGCAGAACCAGCAACAAAAAACCAATCCAATGGTGTCTAAGTTATATCTTCATTTTCAAGATTAAGTCACAATTTGCTTTGAAACTTTTATGTGGTTAGATCAACTTTTATTCATTGTTGTTCACTTCATTCATCATCATAATAACAACAATTTATATTATTGATCAATACATTTATGAGATATGCTTGTTATGTTTTATTTTACTTCTCATGGTTATTGATCATTTCATATTGCAACAAGTTATTTGTTTCCTTGGCAAATTCAGTAGATGATTTTGAGTTCATTTTAACCTGTAAACATTTCTTTAATTATGTCAATGATTTATGATTTATGGATGAATCAACGATTAAGCAATCTTTAAATCAATGCTGTCAATTTTGAGATCTCTTAATAAGTTAATTTCCATTTACTATACTCTTGAGCCATCAACCTATTTATATATTATTTCTTTTATCTCTTGAACTTAGTTGCATTTAGGGAGTCCTCCCTTAGTGGTTTGTCTAAGCCACTAGAAGTGGAAGGAAATGGTTATAGGTGACAGATGTGTTATTTCCATAGTTGCAGTTGGCTAGAACCCCTTTAAGCCCTTGCATTTAGGGTGCTAGTTTTTGTGCCAACAGGAGCAATATGTAACATTGAATAAGGCTACAGCTAGGTGGATAAACTATCATAACTTCCTCAGAGCACCCTTAATATGTAACTTGAGATAATATGCATGAAATGTGATGTGAATAGGCAGTCTGCCTTGAGCTAGCCCAAAGATGTATTTTTGTTGCAGCATTAGTATAATTTACATACTCATCATTCAGTTAGCGGTGTTCATATGTAATGTATGTGTGCTCTTTCAAAAATCAACAATTAAAGAATAATCAGCAAATTCTTCAATCAGTGAACAATCTATAGGTCTACAACATAGCTTGTCAATTTGCATCTATACCTCTATATACTTCACCTCCAAAAATCGTAGCGCTATTGAATTTTGACTTTTTTTCAAACTTTTGTTTGTCACAGATATTCTTCCATATATTTTAGACTCCTCTTCTGCTGGAAAGTAATCAGCACATTTTACCGTCTGTCAAAGCAAGTTGACCAGGTTAGAGAAATGGACCAAGATAAAACATCAATAATGCAAAGGAACCTTGCATAATATATATATTTTGACCATAAACCAAGATATGAAACTCCCTTTATTTTATTTTTCTTTCTTTTTCCCTTTTTTATTTTTGAAGGACAGGGTAGCAGGGAGAAATCAACCTAAACAAAATGTGAATTTTACAGGTAAAATATTCTAACTTAAATTAATATAGAGATATTCAATTCTTGAAGGAGATTAACATATACAGTAAGAAATATCCAAGTCTTGTTTTAAATAAAGTTTCCATCCAATAACCAATCAAATTTCCTAGATATACAACTTACGCCTCCACTGCATAAAAACAAGCATCAGAAAACTTTTTATCGAAACAGAAGCGACAAAGCTTTTCAATGAATTGTGAAAATGTCTACAATTTGGTTCTCTGTGGGACAGTAATGTAGCTCAACATATCCATTTTCTATAAGTTGTATGATCAAGCGGCAATGTATCTCATAATGCTTGATATAATCATGGAAGATTGGATTCTTGACTCTTTACACACCTCTTGATTGTTAGAGAGTAGGGGTGTCAACTCTGTTTGCTACATCTTCATGTCTGAAAGCATCCACCTGAGCCAAATTACCTCACATGCTCCTTTCACTGCTCCTGTTGCTTGGCCGATCCAAATTTGTATATTCACACAACCTGGGATATTTAGTTCTATTGTACAAAATGCCAAAGTCAAGTGTCCCTTTCACATATCTAACACTCTTTTCACCGCAATCCAATGCCCTATTTTTGGCACCGTCATGAATCTAGAAATGAAACTCTTGGCATAACTCAAATCAGACCTAGTGGATTGTAAGATATATCAAGCTTCCCACTAGTTTCCTATAGAATGAGTCAGTAATTGCCTTAGATTTGGTCTTGGTCGAAAGTTTCAACCTTTTCTTTATAGGTGTTGACAAGATTTTGCAACCTATAATTCTAAACTTGTCAAGCAAACTCCTAGCATATTTTGTTTGTGAGACAAAAATGTTGGTACTTGTTTGCCAAACTTCTACACCTAGACAATAATGTAGGTTGCCTAGATCAGTCATGTCAGAAGCTTTACTCATTGGATTTTATCTATTCGATCATACTTGCCTCACTACCTGTAATAATGATGTCATCTACATAAATGACTATTAGGATGGTATCATTACCAATGCTTTTGACATATCATTATGCAATGGCCTTCTGAGTCTTCTCCTTGTCAACTATGTAGCATTTGTTGTTGCTAAAGTTGATAACTAGCTAGGGGCAATGTCTCATAATCTAACTAACTGATAGTAGATTAAGCTCCATACCTATCACATAGTACAAATTAAGAAAAATCAACATATTTCCTCCCAATGAAATTTGCACATTCCCATTGCCAACAATAGTGTACTCTTCCCCACCACTAAAGATAATAGAATCTTTAGAGGAAAAGGCAATGTACTCCGTGAACTGGTCCTATCCGTTGGTGAAATAGTGTGTTGCACTTGATTCGATGTACCTGTTAGTTTTTACAAGATTATAGTAGTATAACTTAATTGCAAATAAACAATAGGATATCTAGAAGAAAGACAAAGCACAAAAGCAAAGAACACAAGAATTTATCTTGGGAAACCCAATCGGGAAAAACCCAGCAAACCTTCGTATAGAGATGATAGCTCCTGAGAGCAGATGGAAGAAGAAAGAGAGAAAATCTCTCTAAGATACAACCCCAAAAAACACTCTCCTTGACTACAGTAGCACACCTTTTCTGCTGAAGCAACTTGTTGTGTGTGGATGATAAAATGAGGAGGGGCGCCTCCTATTTATAATGATTTTCCAAGTGAAAATTTACTAGGGCCAACCTACCTGGGGGAAATAAAAAATAATTTTATTTGTATTCTTTTTTGTGTATTCTTTCCCCAGGGTTTACATTAATTCTTTCTAGGGTTTACATGAGTAATTACATCAGTATAATCTCTCGTAGGAGGTACAAGAAAATACATTACAAGTACAATAAGAATAACTTCTGAAGTTGCACAAATTCCAACACTCCCTCTCAACAAGGAAGGTGTTCTTCAAATATGGTCATCACGAACATCTAGGTCTCTTCTGTACATCTCATCTATCTCGATCATCTCTACACATATTGAAGGTGTTGAAATACTGAGAGGGGGTGAATCAGTGTTTGTACAATTTAAAATTTTAATCAAAAGCAGATTGCTGATCACCAATCACAGCACATCATCAATGTGTATAAAAATAACGAGATGCACAGTACACAATAGTTTTTGACATGGAAACCCAAGTTCTGGGGGTAAAACCACGGAAGCCTTTTAAAAATAGTTTTCCAGAAATAACTGGAAGGAGGGAACAACCCCCTTATTATATAGACTTCAATTTTCCAGCTTCATCTGGAAGGAGGCTACAACCCCCTGATTTACAGGCTACGACCTGAAGGAAACTACCACTCCCTAGTTTTCCGGCTTCAACCAAAAGGAGGCTACGACCTCCTTTCCTTGCCCCGTCCTTCCACCCTGATAAGAAGAAGATTACCAAACCTGTGGACCTGTCACATACCAAACTGTGAATCTGCTGCCGATAACCTCTGCACTCTAATCACTGTCAAATCGTCCCTGTAGATATCACTGCCACGCACTGCTCATTGTCATCCACAATCACTGAAGAATCTCTGCTCTGCTATTACTGAACATCATCATAGGTTATACATCAAAGTCATAGAGTATGTACCATCATCATCATCAAGTAGCCACCACCATCATCAACATGTAATGTGTATGTAATAAGTACACATCATAGTGCATAGAAGTATGTCATCACATCAAAGCATGCATGTTCATCATCATATCAGGGTCATGTATTATGGCATCACATCACCTGTATACTTATACTACTGTACACTTACGACCATTGCAAATTCCTCATTGTTTATCACATACACATGCTACTACATAGTACACCATACTTTTCAAACTGTATATACTGTCTGCACATAGTATACTTCAGATCACTATATACTCACTACATCACATACATTTGTACACACAGAATTGTACACTCACTCATTACTATACATATGTACTGTATATTATTGTTCACAGATACACTTGTATATACTGTATATCACTTACATATGACTGTACATACATTTCATTTGATTTTATCTCTTATACATACCTTGTTACAACAAAAGAACTAACCTTTCACTGCTTCAAAACTCAGTCAAAAGAAGAAAAATCAGACTGTGTAATAACCAAGAGTTCGGGACTGTGCTGAGTGATCACTAAATTCAGACTGTTAGCTGCAGCAACGCGACTTCAAGGGTGGACCAGATTTTGGATTGTTTTAGGCCACAGTAAGCAGAAAACTTGGACTGTAAAAATTGTAGACAAGTGGCAAGTTCTAAGAAATGCATCCCCAGAAATATTCGTAGACTACTCCCACGAGTTCTCTTTCTTATATCAGCGAAAAAAAAAACTCAGTCCGTAATTTGCTAAACCTCCCTTTTGTTCAATTTGGAATGTGACATTCTTAAGTATATTAATACACGTTTGAGAAAGAAATCACTTAGGGGCCGACTTCATTAGAATGACTTATTTTTGTTATATTTTATCTTTTAAAATAAACATTTCCTTGTTTTAATGCATGAGTTCTTAATGGGGCCGACCTTGGAGGTCTTAATCAAGAAATTAAAAAAGATTTCTTTGAAAAAGTTGGTTTAATATTTAAGTATTTAATGGGGCTGTCTTACTATAAAAGTTTTTAGTGTTATATTAATTTTAAAATATGTTTTAACATAAGTTACCAAAGGGGCAGACATCAGTGTTTTAAAACTCGGTCCGAGCCGACTCGGACTCGGCCGAGTCACCCGAGTTGACCCTGAGCCGAGCCAAGCCGGCCTTTAACTCGGGTCGGGTGGCCGGTTCGGTACCGAACCAGCCGAGTTGATATCAACTCGACCCAGTTCGGTACCGAACCAGCCAACTCGACCGAGTTAAAGGTCAACTAGCCGAGTTGGACCCGAGCTCAATTTTTTTTTTAAATTAAAATTTATTAATAACTATATCAACTCGGCCCGGTTCGGTACCGAACCGGCCAACTCGGCAGAGTTAAAGGTCAACTCGCCAAGTTGGACCCAAGCTCAATTTTTTTTTTTAATTAAAATTTATTAATAACTAACCTAAAATCTAACCTAACCCCTAACCTAATCACTAACCAACTACCATAACACTTACAACCCAGTCAAGGAATCCGTGAGTGTGGCCCGTGGGTGCTTGGTGGAGGCTCTGCACAGTGCAGACGGAGTGGAGTTTGAACTTTAATGCTCAGTGCTGCTTCTTGAGGTTACAACTTACGACCACACTGAAGGTTTGAAGGTGCCAGCGTTTGAGCTTTGAAGTTACAGCATACAGCATGAAGGTTTGAAGGTTTGAACTTTGAAGTTTGAACAGCCTTACAAATTACAATTATAATTTAGTTATACATTATACATTATACATTGTAATCAATGTAATACATTATACATTAGGCTGCAATACAATTATAATTTAGTTGAACAGCCTACATGTATGTATATTGTAGTTATAATTTATAAATTACAATTAAGTTTTAATTTTTATAATGTAGTTATAATTATAGCAGCCTAATGTATTACAATTATGATGTATAATATCTAATGTACATTGTATAGTTATAATTATACATTATACAGTACTTTTTGCTTGCAATTTTGATATGTTCACCCTTATATGGTATATATATAATCATATTTTGGATGTTTTGTCTCTAATGCTTTGGAATGATGGATTATAATCTTTAAAATATATTTTTTCTTTAAAAAGTAAATATTTTATGTGTTTCTTAGTAAACCGAGTCATTAAAATCAAACCGGCCAAGTCATTGCCGAGTCATTGCCCGAGTCCGAGTTGACCCTTGGCCGATTCCGAGTCCGAGTCCGAGTTTTAAAACATTGGCAGACATTATGAGGAGTAACTCAATTAATAAAGGGTATGCCAACGTTGGAGGTTTATTTGATTATTAAAAAAGTGTCTTTAGTAAAACATTTTAATATTTAATTAATTATTCAAAAGTGTTTTATTTATTAAAACTTTTTAATATTTAAAGCATGGTTTAATTAATTATTAAAAAGTGTTTTATTTATTAAAACATTTTAATATTTAATTATTATTAAAAAGTGTTTTATTTATTAAAACTTTTTAATATTTAAATCATTAAGGGGTTGACCTAATGTATTCAAAGGTAAGTCTTTTTAATTTGTTTTAATATTTAATTACTACTTTGTCATATGTTTTAATTTGTTTTAATATTTAATTACTACTTTATCATAGTTTGAAGTGATAGCAAGGTAATTGTTTTAACACTTTAACTTAATAGTAGTGGTTTAATGGATTGTGGGTTTAGGGACTTCTCCTAGGGTACCATGACCTTAATAGCACGCAAATGACCATTGAAAGGGTCATTTGGACTCTTGCAACTTTTTCAACCCATCAAGATTAGATCCTAGGGTAATAGGACAAGGTTGTGGTACTGGGGAATCATAAGACAACTTAGGGGTACTTGAACACTCTACAGGGATTTTGGCAATGTCCCAAGGGCTCCAAGGGCTTCAGACTTGGGCTTGGACAAGGTCAAAAGGCCTCCTTAGACATTGACACTTACTTCACTCTCAGGTGCTCCTCAAGGGGCACCAAGACACACTAACACACGCCTGTTGGCATCAATGACAATTTAGTCAACAATCTCCCCCTTTGTCATTGAAGACAACTCCAAAGCTCCCCCTTTGAATGAGCTTCCAAATTCCACACAACTCCCCCTTTGAATGAGCTTCCAAATTCCACACAACTCCCCCTTAGATCATGCTTCTTTTACCTACCTTGTTTAGCCTTTTCTCCCCCTTTGGCATCAATGGCAAAGGGTACTTCTTCCATGCTCCCCCTATCATACTGTAGTGTTGTTGAAGATAGATGAATTCAATTAGGAGATAGTATGACTCCCAATTTTTCTCTGAGGTACTCAAAAGTCTTTCTTGGGAGAGGCTTAGTAAAAATGTTTGCAAGCTGTTCTTTTGTCCTGATATATTCCAACTTGATATTCTTTTCTTTGACCTGTTCCCGAAGAAAGTGAAACTTGATTGGAATGTGCTTAGTCTTGGAATGCATAACTGGATTCTTGGAGATACCGATGGCACTCGTATTGTCACATAGAATAGGAATCGATTCATTACATGCCACGTGTATGTCTTGCAGGGTTTGCTTCATCCAAAGAATCTGAGTACAACAAGTTGCTGCTGCTATATATTCTGCTTCTGCGATTGATAAGGACACTGAAGACTGTTTTTTGTTTGACCAAGATACCAGACAACCACCTAGAAAGAAAGCTGTTCCACTAGTGCTTCTTCTATCGTCAACACATCCTGCCCAATCTGCGTCTGAATAAGCTATTAGTATCAGCTCATTTCCTTTTGGATACCAAAGTCCAAAATCCATGGTTCCTTTGAGATACCTGAAGATCCTTTTAACTGCTATAATGTGAGTTTCCTTTGGGGCAGCTTGAAATGTTGCAACTTGTCCAATGGATTGCATCACATCTGTTCTAGAGGCAGTTACATATAGTAGACTACCAATCATTGATCTATAGAGCCTTTGATCAACTTCCTTAGATTCATCGTCTTTGCTTAGCTTACAACCGGTGATCATAGGGGTACTCACAGGTTTACAGTCTTGCATCTGGAATTTCTTTAACATCTCCTTAATGTATTTTGTCTAGGCAATAAAAATGCCTTCTGTTCTTTGAGATATCTGGAGTCCCAAGAAGAAGGTCAATTCACCGAGTAATGACATTTCAAACGCTTTTTACATGTCCTTAGCAAATTGTTGACTCAGTGAATCATCATCACTTCCAAATATGATATCATCAACATAAACTTCAATGATGAGTATGCTGTCATTGTCTTGCTTGATGTACAAATTGCTATCTGCACTTCCCCTCTTAAAGTTTTGTTGTAGTAAGTACCTGTCCAATCTAGAGTACCAAGCTCTTGGAGCTTGGTTTAGTCCATATAAGGCCCTTTTGAGCTTGCATACATAGTCCTCGTTTTCTGAAAGTTGAAATCCTTCTGGTTGTTCGATATAGACTTCTTCTTCCAATTCCCCATTTGGAAAAGCTGATTTTACGTCCATCTGATACACTTTGATGTCTTTGGAGCAAGGGTAGGCCAATGTCATTCTAATAGCTTCCACTCTGGCTATTGGTGCATATGTTTCTTCAAAGTCTATTCCTTCGATCTGAGCATAACCCTTACAAACCAATCGAGCCTTGTTTCTAATCACCTATCCATCTTCATTCATTTTGTTTCTGAAAACCCATTTTGTGCCAATTACATTCTTGTTACATGGTCTCGGAACAAGTTCCCAAGTTTCATTCTTCTCGATTTGACCTAGTTCTTCTTCCATAGCTTTAACCCATTGTTCATCTGTACTGGCCTCTGCAAAAGTTCCAGGTTCAGTTGTAGACAAAAGAGAGAAGTGTACCTGCTCATTTCTTCCGGATTGTCTTCTTCTGGTTTCTATTCCGGCATCCTTATCACCAATAATCTGATTTGATGGATGATTCTTCTGGTACCAGTTCTTAGGTGTTAGTTGATCTTTTTGTTCTTCTTGTTCGATAGTTGGTTGATTATGTTCTTCATCTTCTGTGAATTGCTCTTCATCCTCATCTGGTTGTTCTTCCACTTTAATTTTCTTCACATCTTTTTTCTTGGAACCTTCCTCTTCTTTGTCGTCTGATTCTTCTGAGTCTTCTCTGGATGATGTTAGTCTTCCTTCATTTATCTTCACGTTAATGCTTTCAATCACTTTGTCTAAGCTCAGATTGTAGCATTTGTAAGCTTTCCTCTTGGATGAATATCCAACAAATATGTCCTCATCTACTCGAGAGTCAAATTTTCCAATCTTCTTATCTTCTCTTTCGATGTAACACTTGCTTCCAAAGATTCTGAAGTGTCGTACACTTGCTGCTCTTTCGGTTCATAGCTCGTAGGGAATTTTATCATTTTTGTTTATGAGTAGTCCTCTATTTAAGATGTGTACTACTGTATGAACTGCGTGTCCCCAAAATTTGTCATTTAACTTGGATTCATTCAACATGGTTCAAGCCATCTCCATTATTGATCTATTCTTTCTTTCAACAACTCCATTTTGCTGAGGTGTTCTGGCTACTGAAAATTGTCTCTTTATTCCATGCTCTTCACAGTATTTGTTGAATTCATCAAAAGTGAATTCTCCACCGTTGTCAGATATGAGGCACTTGATTCGTGACCCTGTTTCATTCTCGACCAGTTCCCTGAACGTTTTGAAACATCCAAATGCTTATGGTTTCCTGTTGAGAAGACATACCCATGTCATCCTGGTATAGTCGTCAATGAGTAGCATGAAGTATTTTTCGTCATTCAATCCTTTGCTTTTGGTTGGTCCACATAAGTCAGTGTGAACGAGCTCCAAAGGTTTTGTAGAAGAATGCTCTTTTGTCTTAAAATGCACTCTTGTTTGTTTTCCATGTTGACACTGTTCACATACAGAGTTAGCAGGCTTTGTGACTTCCGGCATATTTCGAACTACTTGGTTTTTGTAGATTTTGACCAAATTGTCAAAATGTATATGCCCCATTCTTCTATGCCAAAGCCAGCTTTCATCTTCTTTTTCCAAGTGACATTTTTTGGACTCAATCTCATCTAACACATACATGTTGTTTGGTGTCCTAGTGGCTGTCGCTACTAACTTCCTTGATCCTTGCTTTCTTATTTTGCATCCTTTTGAGTTGAAGATGAGTTCATGTCCTTGATCACACATCTAACTGACGCTTAGCAGATTATGTTTCATGTTATCTACAAGCAAGACATTTTCAGCCAAGGAGTTTTTACTTCCGAGCTTTACTATGCCCTTTCCCAATACTTTTGCTAAATTGTTATTTCCAAACGATACAGATCCTTTGTCCTTTTCAATATTGACGAAAGCATCTTTGTCACCCGTCATATGCTTGGAGCAACCGCTATCAACATACCATTTACCAGAGCTATGATTCTGAGCTTGAAGAGCAATTCCACATTCGTAGTTGTTATTGTGTTTAATCCATACCTTGTTGGGCATGTCCTCATTTCTTACTGTTGGTATCCTCATTCTGCAATTTCTGGCTATATGTCCAAAGTTGTTACACTTGTAACATTCTATTTCTGATCTCAAGGGACCAAATCTGTTGTTGTACTGTGGTTGTCTAAGGCTTGCAAGGTTATTCCTTGTCTCAAAGTTTCTTCTTTGAAAACAGTTTACAGCTTTGTGTCCAAATCTTCCACATGTAAAGAAATGCCCATAAAAGAAGTATCCATACCTGGAAATATATGGAGGAGGTGTTTTTCTGAGATCTGGTCTTTCTGTTGGCCCTTCTTCTAATAAGGGTTGTTCTGGATGACATTCGATCTCTTCTTCATATTTGTAGTCCTTGACAACTTCTGTATACCTTCTTGGCTTCTTTTCGTTATCTGTCAACATTGAGCTTGAGGCTTCATTTGTATTATGCTTGTATCCTATACTGGTCTTGTCGAAGAATGGCTTTTGATTGCTGATGATTTGTTCTAGAACCTTGGAGCTGTTTTCATAGCCCTTTGCGATATCTTTTGTCTGCAACTTGTTCTTTAGAGATACTATCTCAGCCTCACGATTCTCCTTTTCTCTTATATTTGTCATTAGTTGTTCAGTAAGAGAGTCTTCAACTCGTTTGGCTTCTTCTAGTTTGGTCTTCAAGTCAACAATGGTTTGTTCAAACCATTGTCCCTCTTCCTTAAGCATTCTATTCTCCTTCCTGACTTTCTTCAGCTCTTTCAAGGCGCTTACAAGTTCTGCCTCAAGATCTACTTCTCCTTCATCTTCGGATTCTTCATTACTATTATGATCCTTATCTGAGCTTATTGCCATAAAGAGTACTTTGTCTGGTTCATCGTCATCATCAGAATCACTGTCACTGTTATTGTCGAAGTCACCACTGGATGAGCTATTGTCTCTTTTTGTGTAGAGACTTTTCTTCTTTGCAAACTTTCTTCTGTTCTTATTCTTGTAATTATTGTACTTCTTGTAGGGTTTAAAACTATCATCCTCTTCACCATCTGAGTTCTTTGCATATGGACATTTAGAAGCAAAATGACCTATCTTTCCACATAAAAAACATTTAAGAGGTAGCTTACCTTTGTATTTTCCAGTGCCTCTCTTTAATTTTCGAACAAAGTTGGCTATTTCTTCATCATCAGATTCATCGCTTGTCGGTTTGTCCTTTGTTGATTTGTTCTTCCCAGCTTGTTTGGAGGAGACCTTGAATGTTGCTTCCTTTCTTAACGTGTCTTCATCTTCAATTCTCATTTCGTAAGCTACTAGAGTCCCATGCAGTTGATCCACTGTCATAGTCTTTATATCTGTTCTTTCTTCTAAGGCAGAGATCTTGGGGTTGAACCTTTTGGGAAGAGTTCTTAGAATTTTCCAAACAACTATAGTCTCCTCAACCTCTTCTCCCAAACCTCTGATGGTATTCACAAGCTGATCAACCCGAAGAATATAAGCTGCTATGTCTTCGTCTTCATTCATTCTTAGCTGTTCGAATTGTCCCCTATAAGCCTGAAGTTTGGCTTCCTTGACTTTGTTGTCTCCTTCATATGTGGTTTGGACTCTTTGGAGTTTGTCCCACATTTCCTTTGCAGAGGGACAGTTCATCACTTTGTTGAATACAGATTCGTTTATAGCACCTAGAAGATGATTTCTGGCCTTCGAGTTGTTGTTGTATTGAACCAGCTCACCTACATCAGTTGGCACGATCTTTGGTACTTTGTACCCATTCTCGATACTCTGCCATATTTCGATTCCTTCAGCTTCTATGAAGGCTCTCATTCTTATGCTCCAGAATGCATAGTTGCTCCCATCAAACAAGGGTGTTCCAGATTTGCTTTGTTTAGCAAACTTCCCCATAATTACCTTCCAGCGGTTAGTCTGTTCTGAAGGAACCTACTCTGATACCAATTGTTGAAACACTGAGAGGGGGGTGAATCAGTATTTGTTCAATTTAAAATTTTAATCAAAAGCGGGTTGCTGATCACCAATCACAGCACATCATCAACGTGTATAAAAATAACAAGATGCACAATACACAATAGTTTTTTACGTGGAAACCCAAGTTCTGGGGTAAAACCACGAAAGCCTTTTAAAAATAGTTTTCTAGAAATAACTAGAAGGAGGGAACAACCCCCTTATTATATAGACTTCAATTTTCCATCTTCAACTGGAAGGAGGCTTCGACCCCCTGATTTACAGGCTATGACCTGAAGAAAGCTATCACTCCCTAGTTTTCCGGCTTCAACCGAAAGGAGGCTACGACCTCCTTTCCTTGCCCCGTCCTTCCACCCTGATAAGAAGAAGATTGCCAAACCTGTGGACCTGTCACATACCAAACTCTGAATCTGCTGCTGATAACCTCTGCACTCTAATCACTGTCAAATCATCCCTGTAGATATCACTACCACACACTGCTCATTGTCATCCACAATCACTGAACAATCTCTGCTCTGTTATTACTGAACATCATCATAGGTTATACATCAAAGTCATAGAGTATGTACCATCATCATCATCAAGTAGCCACCACCATCATCAACATGTAATGTGTATGTAATAAGTACACATCATAGTGCATAGAAGTATGTCATCACATCAAAGCATGCATGTTCATCATCATATCAGGGTCGTGTATTATGGCAGCACATCACCTGTATACTTATACTACTGTACACTTACGACCATTGCAAATTCCTCATTGTTTATCACATACACATGCTACTACATAGTGCACGATACTTTTCAAACTGTATATACTGTCTGTACATAGTATACTTCAGATCACTATATATTCACTACATCACTGTATACATCACATACATTTGTACACACAGAATTGTACACTCACTCATTACTATACATATGTACTGTATATTATTGTTCACAGATACACTTGTACATACTGTATATCACTTACATATGATTGTACATACATTTCATTTGATTTTATCTCTTATACATACCTTGTTACAACAAAAGAACTGACCTTTCACTGCTTCAAAACTCAGTCAAAAGAAGAAAAATCAGACTGTGTAATAACCAAGAGTTCGGGACTGTGCTGAGTGATCACTAAATTCAGACTGTTAGCTGCAGCAGCGCGACTTCAAGGATGGACCAGATTTTGGATTGTTTTAGGCCGCAGTAAGCAGAAAACTTAGACTGTAAAAATTGTAGACAAGTGGCAAGTTCTAAGAAATGCATCCCCAGAAATATTCGTAGACTATTCCCACGAGTTCTCTTTCTTATCTCAGCGAAAAGAAAAAAAAACTCAGTCCGTAATTTGCTAAACGTCCCTTTTGTTCAATTTGGAATGTGACATTCTTAAGTATATTAATACACGTTTGAGAAAGAAATCACTTAGGGGCCGACTTCATTAGAATGATTTATTTTTGTCATATTTTATTTTTTAAAATAAACATTTCCTTGTTTTAACTTTTAATGCATGAGTTCTTAATGGGGCCAACCTTGGAGGTCTTAATCAATAAATTAAAAAAGATTTCTTTAAAAAAGCTGGTTTAATATTTTAGAATTTAATGGGGCTGTCTTACTATAAAACTTTTTAGTGTTATATTAATTTTAAAATATGTTTTAACATAAGTTACCAAAGGGGCAGACATTATGAGGAGTAACTCAATTAATAAAGGATATGCCAACGTTGGAGGTTTGTTTGATTATTAAAAAAGTGTCTTTAGTAAAACTTTTTAATATTTAAAGCATGATTTAATTAATTATTAAAAAGTGTTTTATTTATTAAAACATTTTAATATTTAATTATTATTAAAAAATGTTTTATTTATTAAAACTTTTTAATATTTAAATCATTAAGGGATTGACCTAATGTATTCAAAGGTAAGTCTTTTTAATTTGTTTTAATATTTAATTACTACTTTGTCATAGGTTTTAATTTGTTTTAATATTTAATTACTACTTTATCATAGGTTGAAGTGATAGCAAGGTAATTGTTTTAACACTTTAACTTAATAGTAGTGGTTTAATGGATTATGGGTTTAGGGACTTCTCCTAAGGTACCATGACCTTAATAGCACGCAAATGACCACTGAAAGGGTCATTTGGACTCTTGCAACTTTTTCAACCCATCAAGATCAGATCCTAGGGTAATAGGACATGGTTGTGGTATTGGGGAATCATAAGACAACTTAAGGGTACTTGAACACTCTACAGGGCTTTTGGCAATGTCCCTAGGGCTCCAAGGACTTCAGACTTGGGCTTGGACAAGGTCAAAAGGCCTCCTTAGACATTGACACTTACTTCACCCTCAGGTGCTCCTCAAGGGGCAGCAAGACACACTAACACACACTTGTTGGCATCAATGACAATTTAGTCAACAGAAGGTTGTCAACACTGTCTCTGTCAGTCGAGAGGTGTCATAAAAAATCTAATCCACTCAGTCCGTCAAAAGATCTATCAGCTCTACAACTCTACACAATCCGTCGAACAGTACAACAATCATCATCTCATCTGCGATGAGTTCGTCTCTACTCGAGAACCAGGACATGCTTCACATGGCCATCTATGATCAATTCATCTCCAATGTTCGTGGGAATTCTCCTACACCAAGTTGAGAACTAGGGCTGGTGGGAATTCTCCAAAACACACCAGGTTAAGAACCAGGACCAATAGAGGTCACCAGTGTACACTGCCATCTACTACCAGTTCATCTCAAGGGCTAGTGGGAATACTCCAAAGAACACCAGATTGAGAATCAAACGTATAGTGATCACCAGTGCACACGACCGTCTACGTCCTACCCATCCCAAGATGTCGATGGGATTTCTCCCATACCAGGCTGAGAACCACGATGAGCAGAGGCCAACAGTGTACACGACCATCTACTACTAGTTCATCTCAAGAGCTGGTGGGAATACTCCAAAGAACACCAGATTACGAATCAAAACATATATTGGTCATTAGTGTACACAACCATCTGCTACCTTCCCATCTCACAGTGCCGATGGGATTTCTCCCATATAGGGCTAAGATTCAGAAGAAGTAGAAGCATCAGTGTGAAAGCATCATAGATATCAATCTCGACTTTCCCTCTCCATAAGGAATGTATTTTCTTCTACTCCAAGTCTTCAACGAAAGTATTCAAACTTTGTCCTAAGAAGAGGCTTGGTAAGAATATCTGCAATCTAGTCATCTGTCATAACCAATGTTATCAAAACCCAACTGGTTTGGAAAAAAAACCCCGGTTGGACCGATTTACAAGCTTCACCGAGTCAAATCATGCACTCAAACTGCTTTTGGCCGGTTCCATACGAAATTGGCCGGTTTCAAGGATGAACCATCGGTTCCGTACAAAACCGCCCGGTTTTCTCCAAACCGTTCGGTTCAGTACAAAACCGGCCGGTTTTGTACAAAAATGCCAAGGACCCCCAAAAATAGCTAATTTCAAATTCTTTCAATAAAATAAAAAATAGGGTCCACGTGTGAGCTGTTTCATTGACCCACGACCCTTCTAATGTTATAAAATGAGGCTCCCACCCTCCATATCAATCACATTTAATTGTGAATGGACTTGGGCCCTCTTCCACAACAAGAGGATTTGAACATTGATGTTGCAGTTAGAAAAGTGCCTTCAGGCCTAGGGGAGTCAAGCCATGCTCTTATTGAGGATGTAGATGATGACTCTAAGTCTAAGCATGAGGACTCAAATAATTTTGATATATGATTAGAATCATTAGATTGTAGATTCAAGAGTCTAGACTGTAGTCATATGCTTATATTTTGACTTTAGAGGCCATTTATAACCTCTTTGTTGATGTACTTTTCTTTAGTTATGTATTTGCAATCAATGTTTTTTTGGTTTTATATGCTCTTACTCGCTATATACATGAGAAACTTGACATATTTGTTTATAATGGTTTGAATTCACATGGATGCACATAATATATGTATTTTTTGAAAATATGAATGTTTTATGTATGTTTGCTCAACCGGTTTTTTGATCCGGTTTGTTTCCCGGTTTTTGTCCGGTTCCGGTTCCTAGGGTTGGCCGGTTTGACCACCGGTTTGGTTCTAATAACATTGGTCATAACATACTGTAACATGATCGCACCTTTCTGCACCATATCACGAATGTAGTAATATCAACTCTCGATATGCTTCGTCTTTCACAAACATCTGTATACAACTTTGATTATCAAAGTGAATCACAGTTGGTCTTGGAATCTGACCAAACAATCCTGCAAGGAGTTTTCGAAGCCATACTGCTTCTCGGGCTGCTGTACTGGAAGCCATATACTCGGCCTCTGTAATGCTAAAAGTGCGACCGAGGTCTGCTTCTTGCTACAACAGGAAATAACTACAGAGCCCAAACTGAAGCAACGTCTAGAAGTACTCTTCCTGTCTACAACACACCCAGCCCAATCTGAGTCAGAAAATCCTTTCAATGTCAAATCACATCCTAAAGCATATCTTAGACCATATCCCACAGTGCCACATAAGTATCTGAGAACATGTTTTGCAGAGACCCAGTGAATCTGCTTCGGATCACTCATAATTTGGCTAAGAGTATTCACAGCAAAACATATATCTAGTCTGGTGTTTTTCAGATACATCAGAGATCCAATCAACTAGCGATACATGGTGGGATTAATCAAATCAAAATCTAAAGTAGATTCCCTCAACTTCTTCAAATTTGCATCCATCGAAGTAGCCATGAACTTGCAGTCGAACATCCCGAATCTCTTCAAAATATCAATGGTGTATTTTCCTTGACTTAGGAAAATTTTTCCATCAAGCACATATGAACAAGGCCTAAGGGGGAATCATTCTAAGACTCCTTGTGCCCTAGGGATTGGCACTAGTCTTCAAAATCCTCCCATCACCTATACAACATAAAAGACCTCAAGTTTTGCTTAGGGTTACTCTGCACATTACCTTTGTGCTCTCATTGCCATAGTCTAGCAATCCTATCTAGGGAAGCCCCCCGCGAGTTGGAGAAGAGCCAACTGAAAGTGCAAGAAAATGGTTAACGAGGTGATAGTGGGTAACACCTCTAGGTTGAAACAGGTTGGCCAGTTCTTTGGGGCTTTAATCACACTTGCCAGTTTAAGCTGTAAGAGAAGCTAACACTTGGTTGAAGGTTTTATAAGGGACAAGAAAAAAGGAAGGGGGGGAGCAATGAATGAAGAGGAAAGATATACGAGTTATCACATTCCCCATCGAAGTGGATAGTGGTATGTAAGGCACTAGGGGAAGGGGGGACAAGGGCTTATGGAGAAAGTAAGGAGAGCATGGTCCACAACAGGAAGGGGGGAGACTAAAAAAATGTTGGATGTAAGGGAGAAACCCTTGGTTGTTTAGGACATAATCAACCACGATGGCTCCACCATTGTAGAGGACATTAATTTCAAAGGAACCAATACCTTAATTGTAGTAAAGTTTGCAATGGTAAAAAAATTATATCCTTTAGTATCATAGTATTTCAAATTCCTTGGGAAGGAGATGCAAGAAAAGTTCATAATATCCTTTGTTATTGATTTGCACAAAAAGCTAGAATAAGCCAAAGCGAGAGCAACCAAATGAAAACAAGGTAACCTAAGAGATAAGATAACATAATTTATTAATGTCCACAAAGGATAAAAAGTGTAGTTCAATGGAACTAGGGAACACAACCAATAATAATAAACTACACGAATGCAAAAGGCTACTCCAAAAATTGAAAAAAATCAAAGTTAGAAGAGACAAATTACTACAATAAGAAAGAAGAAAGTGGGGAAGAAGTATGTGTTTCCACGTCAATCACTAAGAGAGCACTAATACACTGCTCGTTGATGTCACCAACAAAATGTCCAAGATTCAAAGGCTCTAATTGGGTGACCTTTGGGAGAGCTTGAAAACAACCAACAAAAGCTCTCCTAGTATTTAGGGTTGATGGAAATATTCTAATGTATGGGTGTCCATATTGGACTATCCTGCAAGCATGTGCTGAGAACGAGTGATCCTCTATGTCCTCGTGGAGATGGTTCATTCAGGCCCTTAACATGATGTTGTAGATAATCTCATTGATCTTGTACACATGCCCAAACCTAGAGAGTTAATATGGCACTTATATACTCAAAGTAATTAAGTAGGTTGAAAGGAGGTAACCAGTTTGACGGGATGGGATCTGGAAAAAACCTAGAAGTTTTGTCGTTTGTGAGTCACCACCTCACAAATGAAGAAAACCATGCACCTTTGATCAAGGATAGCAAAGGGTGGACAAGGACACCCCAAAGACACATACCACAATGAAATCTCCCATGAATCTCATAATAAATGGGGAACTTGAAAATGAAATGCTCCTTAGGCTCCTCCTGCAAATGGCATAACCCATATATGAGTCAGCTCCATACACAAGTAAAAAATCCCTCCCTACCCTCAAGGAGGTTAACCTACCTAGAATAAGGGTAAAAAGAGCTTCAACTCCCAGTCAAACAACGTACAAAGAAATTGAAGTAAATGATGACCAACATGTATCTACAATAGGTTCTTGTAAATTGAACAAAGCAAGCAAAACATTTTCTTGGTGATGACAAATTTATTAGGATAATCTACTATCACTACAATTTAAGCAAGGGAGGCTACGCATTGTAGAAATGAAATAGAAATCTCTAATTACTTTTCTTCACCATCTAAGCAAATGAAAAATACATCAATATCACCATTAATGTAAAAATGTCCACTAAGATAATTAGGCTCCAATGTAGATTATGCACTCCTCCTTAAATAGATAATTTGTGGAACTCTCATTGGCTTCAAGTCAGCGAACTCATATAAAAGGGACGAGATAGGAGGGAATTGAAACAACATTCAACCCAATCAAACCACACATATGCCTCACATCAACAAACAAGCATGCCTTTGAATAAACTAGGTTTAGGGGTTTCTATTTCATAATATAGTTGTTTGGGATCAGATAATTCACGAAACCGCAACACTAACTATAAAATTGAATTAACCTCTGTTGATTTTTGTAGCATCGAACAAGTACTTTCATGTGGATAGTGTCCACCGGTGGAAGTCGTCATTAATGACTCAGATTTAAAGGAATAACTTTAGTAAAATGAACTATTAAAGTGAATGTACTTTGTAATTACTTTATGTAAAGTAGAGGGCCCATGCTATTTGGTAGTCCAATTGGCCCAAGGTATTTGCATATTGTAATGTTATAAAAGGTAAAAGTTAGCCTAGGTGAGACAAGGACACAACAATCACACAGAGTGAGTGAGATCTCATTGAGTGGTTGAAGGTGAACTTTCAGCCAAGTGTAAAAATGCAATGGGGTTGAGGTCAAGGGAACGGAGCAAGGGGGAACTAACGGTTAGCAACTAGCAAGATCGAAGGACTGATCTTGAGGTTTGAAAGCTATCATTTTGTCATTGTATTCCTCAGTGGGTCGTTATCCCAAGACGAGAGCCCAAGATTTTATAGTTAATAAAATCAAACTGTTTGTTGGTTTTTCCCCAGTTGGGTTTTTTCGAGGTAAATCAATGTGTAAAATGTGTTGTGATTTCCTAAGTATTTTCGCTCCATAAATTTGTTAAGATTTGATGTGTTTTTTATTAATAATTGAAGTAAATTATTCAAGGCAGTTAACCGAACCTGGATCTGGGATAATTCACATGGTATAAAAACCAAGGATGAAGCTCTGAGAAGTAAGTCACAATTTCAAGGGTTTACGAAGAACAAAAAAAACCATACAGTCGTATTGTACAGCCTTCGTATAGAATGTACAACCGCATGTACATCCTCCATCCTGAGTGGATCAATCCAGTAGTGTGGTTGCAGTAGTGAGCTTGTGGGCATGTGCTAGGCGAAAGCTAGGAGCCGACTGCAAAAGGAGAAGTTCGAGCTGGTGGCTCATACTAGAGTTGCACAGGAAACCACTAGGAGAGGGCCATGGTGTGGGCAGCAATGCAAGCCATGGGCTGAGGGGAGACCGAAGGCAAGGCCAGACGAGAGCTACAACGATCGAAAGAGAGCCTCGCAAGCAGATCGAGCCAGGTTGAGCTAAACAAAGGTTGAGCTAGATCTGGACGACAAAAAGTTGAGCCACCGACAATGGATAGCAGGGGCGGTTGGGTTGAATAGTGATCGTGGATCTGGACACAACACAAAGAAAAGGCAGCAATGAGGTGACACAAGCTTGGGCAACGACCAATGTAGTGGAGGCAGACACGCTGCAGGAGGTGGCAGGTAGACAACGGCTAGCAGCCAACAAAGGAGTCGTCGAAAGGCAAGCAAAGCAATCGTGGGAGCTGAAGTGGAGCAGAGCTGACAACTACGAAGGAGCCGCCAACAGGCCTGCATACTCAGCCATCGGCAACAGATCTAGCCACCAAAGTTTACAGGCAATTGCCAAGTCGTCAAGCAACCGTACAAGCCGCCAAACCACTGCCACAAAGGTTCAAGTAGCTATAGGGAAATGTCCAAGAATTTTTTGGGCAGCCCAGAACAGCCCTAAAAATTCAGGCAATCCAAGTAGGTTGTTGGGCAGCAAGCAAAAATTTCATACAGCAACTAAAAAGGCCCAAGGAGTCTA
Organism: Pseudotsuga menziesii; assembly: GCA_001517045.1. NCBI lineage: Eukaryota > Viridiplantae > Streptophyta > Pinopsida > Pinales > Pinaceae > Pseudotsuga > Pseudotsuga menziesii. The sequence continues at coordinate 169,588 of LPNX011082204.1, read as the reverse complement.
GGCAGTATAAAAGTAATCCAGGCAGCAAAAATAGGCTTGGGCAATGGTAGGCTGCAGATCCGCGCAGCAGAAGTTTGGACAACAAGTATTTTTGGCAGCAGTGAAGATGAATGCATTAGGGATTCGACATGATAGGTTGGAGGGTGCCTCCAACTACAACCCTTGGAAAGCGTGGGTCACGCTGGTTGTCATGGAGAACACGCCTAAGGACCTGACAGTTCACAATCTGAAGGATGTGAAGGCTAGGAGGATTATCTTGGACACGGTGAAGGATCATTTGATTCCTCAAATAGCTCAAAAGACATCAACCAAGGCGATGCGTAATGGCTCTGGTGAGTCTATATCAAAGTAATAATCAAAACAAGAAGATAGTGCTGACGAAGGAGCTTAAAAGCACCAAGATGTCCAAGACTGATACTGTAGCTTCTTATCTCACCAGGATCACACAAATTCGTAATAAGTTGGCAATAGTTGGGGAGAAAGTGGTAGATCCAAAGTTGGTGAGGATTGCCCTTAATGGATTCACTAAGCCATGGGAACCCTTTGTCAAAGGGATCATAGCACAGGGGAAACTCCCTCACTGGAAGAGGTTATGCGATTACTTCATCCGAGAGGAGATTCAAGAGGAATCTCTATTTGTAGGCCTACAGAAGGATGATGATGAAGAGAATGTTGCTATTTTCAGTCAAGAAAAGAGTGTTAAAGTTGTAGGATTTCTAAAAATTTTAACTAACTTGTGCAAGAATTCAAACCAAGTACTTAGAAGGATAAAGTAAAAGTACAGCAGTGACAATGCAAGATAAATTTAAGACATTAATTTCATCTCTTTCAACTTTTACACTCCCAAAAGTGTAGAAATATTGACAAAAATTTCAGACTTATGTCAAACACTTAGTTTACCCAGATTTCAGACTTAAAACTTGTCATTAATAAAAACACCTCTCATGCGTTTAAATCAATAACCCAACAAGCTGAAACACTGCGACTAAGTCTGTAGCAGCAGAAAATCACATAAAAAACAGTAGACTGATAAAACCATAAAACAACAGAAATTTGGTCAATGTGACCCTGGAAAAACCCCACCCTGGGGAGAAACAGTCCAAGAGAAATTTTTCTTGCAGCATTTATCAGGCAAAAATTAATTTACAGCAGCATTTATTACAGCAATAAAAGATTGTACCAGATTCTCGTTTTTTGTGCCCACCTCGATTTTTGTGCCTAGCTAACTGTACGGCATGCATGACCTCCACAACAGCAACCACCTTGATTTATGTGCCTCGAAAAATGTGCCCAGTAAACCGTACACAATATAACCCTCCTCGAAAAACATGCCCAGCTGGTACTCTATGATACTATACGAAACAACAGCACTAAATGCCTTGGGAAACATGCCCAACTCCTTGGGATTTGTGCCCTCTTGAGAAAAAAAATCTTCTTGGGATTCGTGCCCACTTGAGAAAAATAGCAGCTCCCTTTCTCTGCTAATTACCCAGCCAAAAATGCACACTCTTGGAAATGCTTTCCTTCAACTTGTCTTGCACACTACCCTAGGCTCTCTCTTATAACTTGAGAGTGACTTTTCACCTTCCCCATTCCCTAAATCCAAAGGCCGAGATTAAATCTTGTCTTTTCAAGATCAAGGGTTGAGAAACTTTACCCCCAAAAGCGATTACATTTAATTTTAATAAAGTCACATTTTACTTTATGAAACAAGTGCACTTTATCTCATAAAGTCATTTTATAAAATTAAAACAAGGGAATACTTTATAAAAAGTCCCATTACATAAGAGTCACTATAAACTTTATAAAACAACATTACAAACTAAAGTAGCCTAGCTAGTGCATGGTCACTTCTGCATACAAAACAAAGACATGCGGAGTGCCTCTAGAACTAAATCTCTAACACTCACTCTTAGCGAGGGAGGTACTCACTGGCATCATCAACAGGGCCCATCCTCAAATCCATCACACTGTTCCCTGTAGGAGCTCCCTCTGAACCTGGAACTAACGCTACTATCTGCACTAAACTCGAATCTAAAGATAACCTTTTGGAAGCCACCTTAAACCTTGAGCTCCTAGGAAAATCAATTCTCCACTCATTAGCATTGGTTTGCTCATGTTCGTTGAGCCTCCCGCCAGTACTCAAAAGAGACTCCATCTCTTCCATCGGAGGTCGAGACTGTACCCTTGGCGCCATTGCATCCTCAAGAGCCTCCTGCTTCTCGTCTGACTCATTAACCATGGGTTGTGCACTAAACATGTACAACTCACCAAACTGATCACCAATCAACTGTGGATCAATCAGTCCCACTCTCTCAGAGTATATATAAACATGACCTAGATCATCTCTATCTGGAAAAATGTGCACATGTCCCCTTCGAAACAATGTTGAATACCCTGCATCTTCCAAGGCTGAGACCGAGAGCAAGTTTACCCTCATCCCTGGAACAAAGAGGACCCCATCCTGATCAATGTATCCTCCATGACTAAGTTAGAATCTGACATTTCCAACTCCACGCACTGCACGTGCATGTCCCCCTTCTGACTGAACAAACTGGTCAGGACCAATCTCAAAAATTATACGAAATGTATGTCATATTCCAGTCATATGATGTGAGGCTCCACTGTCAACATACCAAGTCCCATTCTGAACTACTCCATTGTTGTCGGCACTATAAATAAGGGAGAACAACGAGAACTCCCTCTCGAATCTTCTCGCAAAGTCCTCTTCTTCTGCTAACGATGCAACTACCATATCTTCCTCCTTCTTCTTCTCAAGACACTGAGAAGCAAAGTGTCCAATACAAGTTGCAAGCAAAACATCGAAAACAAAATAAGGTGGTCCCTTATACCATCCAGAATCAACATTTGGGCTTTGGGCTTTGGCCTCTTTTACCTCATGAATATCCAAAGCAATAGGATCAGTATCAGGAGGAGTTACCACGATGCTAACTATAATCCATAGTCTATTTTCCTTGAGAATAGCAGTCATCATAACTTTCCACTGCAAGTAGTTGGACATACCATCCAACCAATCCTCATATCTGATACAAGCAACCATCTTCGCTATTAAAGAAAATAATAAACCACCAAAAGAAGGTAAAAACGTAAAAGAGATTCTTTGTTTTCCATTACTAAAATATGTGCCAAAAAAATATTGAGATACTTCGTTCCTCACAGGACCTAGTTGAGTAAATGGGCTATTCCCGATATATTGTATCGGCCGATAAGCTCTATTATGATCAAAGAACATAATGGGCCATGGTTGCTCGAACCATGATAATTGTTCTTCCTTCAAAAGTCCTTGAATTTTTTTCGGATCTTTAGCCACAGAGCGGTCATCTCTAGACACAGCCACATAGTGATCATCTTTAGCCAACAGTTCACTCTTTCTCCACCAATGACAAGTCACATCCAGTTAAGGTCTTCCAATACACAAGTTATTAAAAAAAACAACAAGAACCCTTTCCCAACAACTCAACACTACTATTGTACCCACAATCAGCTGTAAACACAGAGGCTCAGCTCTAATACCATGTAGAAATATTGACAAAAATTTCAGACTTTTGTCAAACACTTAGTTTACCTAGATTTCAGACTTAAACTTGTCATTAATAAAAACACCTCTCATGCATTTAAATCAATAACCCAACAAGCTGAAACACTTAAACTAAGTTTGAGAGTCTAAAGGAGCGGAAAATCACATAAAAAACAGCAGACTAATAAACCCATAAAACAACAAAAATTTGGTCAATGTGACCCTAGAAAAACACCACCCTGGGGAAAACCAGTCCAAGGGAAATTTTTATTGCAGCATTTATTATAGCAATAAATGACTGCCAAATTCTCTTTTTTCATGCACACCTTGATTGTTGTGCCCAGCTAACTGTATGACCTGTACGGACTACACAACAGCAACCACCTCGATTTTTGTGCCTTGAAAAACATGCCTAGCAAACTGTATACAGTATGACCCTCCTCGAAAAACGTGCACAGATGGTATTGTATGGTACTGTACGAAACAGCAGTAATAAATGCCTTAGGAAACGCACTCAACTCCTTGGGATTCATGCCCTCTTGAGAAAAAAAATATATCCTTGGGATTTGTGCCCACTAGAGAAAAATAGCAGCTCCCTCTCTCTCTGCAAATTACCCAACCAAAATGCACACTCTTGGAAATGCTTTCCTTCAACTTGTCTTGCACACTACCCTAGACTCTCTCTTATAACTTGAGAGTGACTTTTCACCTTCCCCATTCCCTAAATCCAAAGCCCAAGATTAAATATTCTTTTCAAGATCAAGGGTTGAGAAACTTTTCCCCCAAAAGCATTTACATTTAATTTTAATAAAGTCACATTTTACTTTATGAAACAAGTGCACTTTATCTCATAAAGTCACTTTATAAAATATAAATAAGGGAATACTTTATAAAAAGTCCCATTACATAAGAGTAAAGACTCACTTTAAACTTTATAAAACAACATTACAAAGTAAAGTAGCCTAGCTAGTGCATGGTCACTTCCGCATACAAGACAAAGACATGCGAAGTGCCTCCAGAGCTAAATCTCTAACAAAAAGGTCCCTATGTTAAAGTTGAAACATACAATAGCAATAACCAGTAGAGCAACAGTAGATTAAACAAGACAAAAAATTAGCATCAATAAAAAATCTAACTGAGAGAAAAGTAATAGTTTAGACCTTCCATGTACTCAGATTATCTTTTCAGATCAGACCTTGTCTTTTCAAGACAAGTCATTAAGGAACAGTGGACACACCTGAGAGAGAGAGCGATAGGTAGCTGTAGGGTAGAGTTAGACAAATACAGACCTCAAGGTGTTAACCAAAATTAGTCCAGAAATGAGGATGAAACTTCAAACCCTTGCTGCAATAAATGGCAGTCCTTTAGGACAGTCATACATTAAGCAAATAGGAGCTCCTTTCAACTATGCAGAGGCAGCCTTAACCCATATTCTAGCACCCTCAGATTAACCCTACCTCCTACCAACCTATGCAATGTCAATATCAAGGAAACAATGTTACATTTGTTGTATTTTAAGTTTGCATTTTTAGCTGGCAGATTTACCCGGGAACAATTAACATTAAAATAAAAACCCTAGTACCTGCTATTCCCAGGTTGAAGGTTGTCTGTTCAAAATGCTGTGGCACACTTGCATACACAGTACCTCAAGGAGGTTGTAAACACCCTCTAAACAAGCTCGGCCTGCTACAGCAGGCTAAACAAAAATCACATCAACCCAACAAAGGTCAAGGTTCAGCCCACAAGGTCACGGTTCACCCTACAACATCCCACAAGGTCACAGCTCAGATACAGCAGCCCACAAAGTCATGGCTCACCCTACAGCAGCCCACAAGGTCATGGCTCACCTCCAAGCAACCCACAAAGTCACGGCTCATCTCCAAGCATCCCACAAAGGTCACGACTCAGCTTATCAGCCCAACAAGAGTTACAGCCCAGTCTACAGCAAAAACAAGAGTCATGATTCAATTATAGCAGAAACAAGAGTCACGATCCAGCATAACAGCCCAACAAAAATTACAGCCTGATGCTAGCAAGTCAACGATGGTCACAACCCAATCTAGGGCAAGCTCAAACAGTCACGGCCCAGCCCTGGGCAAGCTCAAACAGTTACGACCCAGTTCAAACAGTCACAGCCTAGCAACAGCAACTTACTAGCAGTCTATAATGGTCACCAGTGTTGAAAAAATCGCCGAAAAATCAGCAAAAATCGAAAAAAGCACGGGTCTTTCCTAGGGCCGATTTTTCGGCTGGTAAAAAGCGCAATTTTTTTAAAAAATTTGAACTCGCGATTTTTTCTAAAAAAGCGCGCTTCTTTCCAAAAAAGCGTGAGTCG
>LPNX011082204.1:23897-161869 GCA_001517045.1 Pseudotsuga menziesii | reverse complement strand
CTTTATATGTTTAAAATTCTAAAAAAAATGCATGTATTTTCTATTTTTTAATGTTTGCCGACTTTTGCCGATTTCTCCCGATTTTTTCGCCGATGTTACTAAGAAGTTGTAATCAAGACCCTCGCCGCTTTTTTGCCGAGGCCGAGTTTTTCAACATTGATGGTCACAGTTCAGCCCTAAGGGGATTCAACAAGGTCATGATCCAGTCCAAGCAACTCACAAAGATCACGGCTCTGTACAGGCACCACGAGCAGGATGAAAGCAATCACAGCTGCCTCTAGCAGCACTCAAAGCACCCATAAACAGCAGCAGCAGTTAGGACAAGAAAGTGGCAGCCCTAGGAAATTGAGGTAGAGGTGGAAACAAATCAAAACCAGCAGCAAAACCCTAGACATCAATCAAAAGAGCAGCAACAAAATCCAGAACAGTCCCTTGAATCAGATCTCCAATCTTCTCTTGTCAAGACACACTCATAATGAAGTTTATGACTTGAATTTATAATCTCGCAAGTCTTCTAGAAGGGCCATCCTTCTAACCCTACACTTTAGGAGAGTTACCAAAATTAACATAAAATAATATTATGTTGACTATTTGCATATTGTAATGTTATAAAAGGCAGCCTAAGTGAGAGGAGGGCATGCACAACAGTGAGATCTCGTTGACTAGTTTAAGATGGACTTTCAGCCAAGTGTGCAGGTGCAAGGGGCAAAGGTCAAAGGAACAAAGCAATGGGCAGCCGAGGGTTAGCAACTAGCAAGATCGAAAGACTGATCTTGAGGTTTGAAAGCTACCATTCTTTCATCATATTCCTCAGTGGGCCATTATCCTAGGACGGGAGCCCAGGACTTTATAGTTAATAAAATCAAACTGCTAGCTGGTTTCTCCCTAGTTAGGGTTTTCCGGGGTAAATCAATGTGTCAAATGTGTAGTGATTTCCTAAGTATTTACTATTTCTGCTGCGTAAATTTGTTGAGATTCAGTGTGTTTTCTGTTAATAATTGAAGTAAATTATTTGAGACAGTTAACCAGAATTGGATCTGAGAAAATTAACAACCTCATGCAGTAAGTTGTTGTCGGTCAGCCGAGTGAGCATAACAATTACAGGACAACGATGCTGAATTATCATATGCCAAAAGTCTTCCGATGTCTCTGGTAAAGGACCCTGCGTGGCTATAAACTTTGGAAGATTTTCACTTGAAGGGCTCTACACATCACAAATAAGAGATGCTATCAGAATGCTTTAAATTTGTTCACTTGTGAAGAAACTCTCAGTTGTAAATTTGTAAACAGTTACACTAACTGAATAAATTGCATAAATAATAACATACAAAAAACAATGCAAAAACTAGTGCCTCAATCCCCTGTAATATTCTCTATCCTGCATATCAGTCTGACCTATTCTGCTTCCATACCACAATAAAGCTGGCATTGATGTAGTCACTCCCTGCAAATGGGCTTCCTTTGTTATAATTAAGCACAACCCTTGTGTCATCAACTGAATAAGAGTCAAGCCTGAACAAATTCCCTTGCAAATAGATCCCAGAAAGGCAGACTGAGAGACAAGAATTATATAAATGCATTGTGCTTTACGTAATTAATTCAATGGGAAAAAAAAATACACTGTTCTTTGAAACTCCCTAACAATTTATGAAATAGACCTTTAAAAAAACATGCACATTGCTTATGGTGATCATGTTCTAATTGAATAAATTGTTCCAAATGGAAAATACTAAAATACTACTCTGACATTGTTCCAAATGGAAAATACTAAAATACTACTCTGACATTCTTCTCAACTTTCGATATGCTCAAGGATACAAGGTATAACATCTGTGTAACGATTTTTGTATATATTGCCACTTTGACGTGCAACTGATTTACTTCTGATTAACTCTGACCCCTTTGCTCTGCAGGACTATCAAACAACAGGAAACTGAGTCAAACTAAGTAGCCAGCATTTTCATCTCATACACAGGTTTGTTGTAACTTGTGATAGTAGACACAATCTTAAAAGTGTAAATATAATATACAAGATGAATGCACATGCAAGTAGAAAACAAAACATTGGAACATAATCAAGAAGCGTTCAACACCACCTTGCAATAGAACACATTCCTTGACAAATTTTGAAAATGCAGTCAATCAACGAGATGAGCTGACAATGCTGACAAATGTATTAGGTGTCTTGTAATTAAGATTCTAGAAGTACGCTGGGTTTTAAAACATCCTTCAAGACTTTCTGACTTTTAGGGCATTGTTTGCAAAAAGGTTGCTAGAACAAGGCCCCATTAGTATAAGAGATTTTCTTCTTTGAATTCAATACTTGAGTCTCCTACTTGTGCACATCAGGGAACATAGAAGCGCTAATCCTTTGAGAGTAATATAGGTGTTGTAATTGACACATTTTGGTCATTAAATGACAATAAATATAATTACTTTCGTTCTTTCAGAAGTTTCTTATAAACATTCTTAATTTTTCAGGGATTGTGTTCTCGAAATTCAGATGATGCAAAAAGCACTCCCTCATCTCCATCGTTTCACCAAATTTTTAGCAAATTGAAAAGAATTTCTTCATTAGCTCCTAAGATTTCCCACAGACAGCCTACAGAATAATTGCATACATTATTACGTAAGTCAGTTCACTCTGGCTAGCTAATCAACTAAGTTTGCAAAAGAAATTTTGTCTACACTGATTATCATAGCAGCCAATTAAATTTGTTTTCCAACAGAATGGTTTCATACTAGCATAAAAAATTAATGTATATAAATTGACAGTTTTCCTTTCTGTTGTCGCCCAAAACTGTCATGCGTGTGTTGAAGCCCAAAAAGTGAGCACACCAGCTGGATGGCAACTCTCGAGAGAGAAGCCAATGTCACCACACTCCTCTCTCCTCGCTTCAGGATGGCTCTTCTCCAACTCTAGGGGGGCTTCCCTAAGTTAGGATCGCTAAGGCAGGTGCAGCGAAGGGCAAGGTGATCTGAAGAGGCTGCCTTAGAGAAACATTTGTAACAAAAAGGAAAGGTTTTTTGCTCGGGTGATAGAAAGGAAGGGAGGATCAGTCCTCAAGGGAAGACCAGTGTCAGTATCAGAAGAGAGAATGGAGTCAAAAGGGGACTCAGGGAGGCTTTGCGTTTCACAGAAGTGGGATTAAACTAGTACGTTCCATAATCGAAGGCAAGGAGAATGTAAGTATAACTGACTACTGTCCATTACTCCCAAGACCTTCAAAAACATAACGTCGACAAACAAGTTGACAACTGCAAATGATTGCCCAATGGCCTAGATTATAGCCTTCTATGCTAGGTTTAGTCTACAGCTTCTGAAAAACACACAACCATGACAGAGATGCTCAATATATGTCCGAAAAACCCAACATGATTTTTTCTATTCAACTCTGGGGAAAAATCCTCCCATCTTTTTTCCATCCAGTTACAATCAAAGAGCCCTCTTCTTTATAGGCCCACAAAGGCTTTTCTCCATTTTATTTTCAAATATTAAACATAATAAAATAATAAATGAAAAAAGCAAAGTCCCCTATTCTCTCAATCTACATCTAAGAGGACCACCACATAACTAAAAGTGGACCATCCCTTTAACAAGAAGACCCCACTTTATTAAAGCACCTTTATCCTTGATTTAGAAGTCGAGACCCACTTTTAATTTAGCTAACCTGCTGCACTCCAAGCTTTGGACTGATCGCTGATTGCCAACGAAACCATTAACCCCATCATTGAGAGCCGACTTTTCCTTGAGGTGAAACAACTGCCAAACACCCGTGCTTCCAAGACTCGGCTGCAAGAAGAAAGGCCACCCGAACTGCTGTTGTAGTCGGCTGCCAGTGTGTGGGTTTGGTCCATGAACCGACTGTCAATGAGAATCCCAAGCTCATGCTAGCCACGAAAGCACTCCCCAATGGCTCACTGATCAATCAGCCGCCCAAAAAATATGCAAAAGAAAATCAGATCGGCTGTTAAAGGATGGATTCGAGCCAAAGATTTCAATTTCTAAAACTCACACAGCTGCGAGCTAATTGGTAGTCTGTGGAGTACCAGATTAACTCAGAACCAACTGCCTTGCCATCTATTAACCAAGATTTTGGTTGAGATGCCACTGCGACTGACTCATTAAACGCCGACGATCAACAAACTTTGATTCCCGAGTTCATGTGGAGCATCAGTTATATCTGAAGTTGTTTAAATAGGCAGTGCAAGAACGTTGGTGTGGACGTTGCTCCAAACTCGGCGATTTTGACTGCCATGAGTCAACAGCAGCACTCCACGTATACTTCCCACTCCAAAACTGGCCGCGACATGAGGATACACCCACACGACTATCAGTCAATAAATATGTGGAACTCCATCAAAGATCCATAACTCAACAACGTGGATTTTCCATTTACATTCGGCTGCCATAAGCTGCACTCGACTGCCATATGTGAATGAATCAATGTTCAACAGATGCTCCAGAAACCTCATGTGGCCATCAACATGCCCGCGAGTAATTTCCGTGGCATTTTTACTTTGGAGTAGACAGTCAGATAGAAGATACGATAGAGAAAACACGGTCCAAGCAACAGCTGAAGGTTGCGATTGATGATTTTACCAAAGGAATCCCGACCCATCTCACTTTGCAATAATATTTTCGTCGTCATGTTTAACTCCTTTGAAATCCGAATATATGACAGCCTTCCATGGACAAGGAGGAGCTCTGTCAGGAATCTGAATTGAGAAATTGCAAAGTCGCTGGTCATTACAGCTTGCGTCCCTTCTTGTCCTCTAATTGCAACACCAACATGAGCAGCTTGTATGATGCTTACATCATTGGAACCATCCCCAATGCTTAGGGTTACTCATCTTGCATAGTGTCTGATTAATATAGTGACCTGTGCTTTTTGAAGAGGTGTAACTCGACAACAAATAACAGTGAAGCATTGGCAACTCAATTTCAAAAAAGTTCTCACAGAGATCAGGTTCCAATGCATATATCAAACGTCTGCCATCAATAACTAATGTTGTATTATTTTCTTTTGTATTTCTGTCTTCCAAGGAGGCAGTGAGTTGCTCTTTAACCCAGTTCTTTATTTCTACTTCTGTAGAATCCCCCTTTGTGTCTGAACTGATAATTATTTACCTCATCTCTGGGCTGACTAGACAAGCAGCATATCCGACATTGACTGCAATTTCTAACTTGTCTCCAGTCAAAACCCAAATTTTGATACCGGCCTCGAGCAAAGAATGGATGCAGATTGTCACACCATCTTGTAACTTATCCTCAATTGCTATGCACCCAAGTAACATAAGTTGTTGTTCAATTAACTAGGCAACCTGATTTATCTTTTCTTCACGGTCAGTTAAAAAAGATTTTGCTTGCATGAATTGTTCTTTCCATGAATTGTACATATCAACATCAAGAAACCTACAAAGTGTTCTATGGCCCGCTGATGTAAACTTTTCTAGATAGCTCCAGGTCTCAAGTGCAGTTGTACTCCTGTTGTTTTCCAATCTTTGATAAATGGCAACGTCAGCACCCTTGCTGTACAAAACAAGTTGGCCACTAAAATCTGACAAAGATCTGTTTCCAGCCATTGAAAAAATTGTGGAAACCCCTGACATGAAAAGGGGGTAACATCTCCTTCCCACAAGATTCTGACAATGATTAAGTTTTTAAAATGACATTACAGTGGCTTCACACTCTGGTAGATGACGACTTCAGATAAACTAATTTTATTAAAGTCCACAGGTGACCAAAGAATAAATTAGTTAAAGTAGTTTCCCGGAAGATAAATTTTGTGAAACACGAAATAGTTATTAAAGTAGCTGAGAATGTACATCACAAGAGTGCAAATTTTAACATTTTAAGACGGTTGAGGAAACTTCACACCTCAAGGTGTAAATCAAGTTGAAATAGCGAATTTTGGGACTGTCTTCCAAGTCAAGGTTAAATAAAACAATCTTTTACAAAATTACAGAGAATTCTGTCAATTTGTAAAGTTGTTCACAACTTTATAAAAGTTATAAATATGTATGTACACAAATAACATAATCATTAAATAAAAATTATTCTTATAGAAAAAGGACAGATAACAAATAGCAGTTAGCAGCAATGTTCATTTATCTTGTCGACGAATTTATCACTGAGGATCCTGTTGTCACATATATAGTAGCTGGGCTACTTTTGTTCCTGAGCAGCACTGAGCAGTTCTTTGAGCCAGCTTTTAGTGAGATTAGCAGATGATGAGCCATCAGTTGATGATCTCCCACTTTTAGGAGATCCAAAGTATCCAGATTAACCAGTTCTATGCCATGACTGAGCCTCATAACCCCAGATTCGATGACTAAGTTAGCCATTCCTTCATGACCCAGAGCAGAGATGGTTATAGTGCCCATGATATGTAGCAACAGCAACTTTTCCAGTGATCTTCAGATTGGTTTCAGATCCAGTGCAGGTATATGACCCAGGTGATATTATGGTTTGTGCATATGGATTTTGATGTTGCTATGTTACCTATTTTAATTTTTAGCAATGAGACTCTGTTGATTTTGATTATATGTTGGCAATACTTTGTCTTGGTTTAATTGGAATCTAAAGTATAAATGATCTGGTGGTTTTGACCAAGAGATTCCTTTGTATACTCATTGGCCTTGCCCTACTCCTAGTATGGATTTGGTTTTTCCCCTTTAGGGACATAGCTTGCTAGTCTTGGCACCATCTTCACTGTCTCCATCCATCCGTTGCCTTCCCTTGCTGACTGATTAACCTTGACTTGTAAGTTGTAACTTGACTAGTAACACCTGGGATTTCCCCCACCTTCACATCTATGTTGGAATAAGTCTCCATGTATAAACTATGTCTCAGTGTTGGTTTATGTGATGTTTATCATGGGGAATGTCTACCTCTAGGTCTTGAACACAAGTAGTCCTACCAAAGAAGTGTTTTTAGACACTAAGGCATCGAAACTCAAAGTTATTCTAAATGGATGCCCTACCAACAAAATAAAAGTGTCTTTAGACACAACTAGAAAAAAAAAAACTAGCCAGTTGCCAAGAGATGAGCACTCATCCATTGTATGGTGTAAGGCTCATTTATCCCCACAGGGTATCAGGGTGAGGCAAGCCCCTAAAGGCTGAGCCTTAGTCATTTTTTGGAAGCCAAGAAGGCTTTCCAAGGCACCTGCTCTTTGAGGCTGGCGAGTTAGCAATAAGAAATAAAGTTGATGGCTACAGGATGAGCACTCATTCTTTGTATAATGTACGACTCATTTGCCCCCACAAGGCAACAGGGAGAGACTGGGCCAAGAAGGTCATGTCTTTGTCATTATCTGGAATCCCAGAAGGCTTACCAGGGCACCTGCCTCTACAGGTTAACTAGTATAAGAAATGTTGAGCAAATAAACTTTAAAGTATAAAAAGGTTGCTTATCTAGAGTCTAGTGGAGCCTTCTCATCATTCCACCGATTTGTGAGACACTGCCATGCCCTATTGTGCACCTATCCAACTCATGTGTTGTGTAGATCCCCTTATCCTTTAGCCCAGGTGCTTACATCGTTGAGTTGTCAAGTCGTCCCTTGGCCTTACTTGGTTTTGGTTCTCTTCACCCTTGACTAGCAAAACGGCTAAATCTATAAATGAGTATACATTGGAAGTTCTTGTTTCAAAGCAACTACTCATTTTGATCTAGACTATTTGTAATGTCCTCTTCCAATTAGGCCTTAAGGCTCCAAAACCGCTAACCTATGTGATTCCTGTGGGTTTGAGCGGTTACTGACAGCTAGGGAATCAGCTAAGAACTGATGCCATCCATAGAAGATCTAGGGCATCATCATTTGGTCGAGAAGGGCCACCGGGGCCAAAGGCCACCTTCGTGCATGCCATCCTAGCATTATTTAATAATGCATGCACTCTTTAAGTCTCCATCCGCATGCATGCAAGTCAACGGCAAATTAGAAGATAAAGTGACCTAATTAGGTCAAAGATTAGGTTTTGCGCAGTTGAACTTTATAAATAGAGGATAAAGCAAAAGGAGACTTCACTTTGGATTATGATTATTTTGGAAGCTCTTGGATAGCAGCACAGCGTGCAGCACAGCAGTTGGGGTTGGAGACGGAGTCTTCAGCTAACAGGATTTCGGCAGTGAAACATCTGTCCTAGTCTTATTCCGGGTAAGCCATACAAGTTCACCACTTGTTCTTTATTCATTCATCAGTTATCTAGTACGTGGTATAGATCGTTGCAGGGACACGTGTGCAGCCGTAAGAGGGGGTTTTCAGCCAGAAAGCCCTAATCAGCTGTTGGGCCTTCAGATCTCAGTTTCCTTCCGAAACTCAGGCACCATTCTCATTATCAGCTTTATACTCCGGTACCCAGTGATTATCAGATCCATCAGGGCTCATCCAAGGCAGTTTCGGGGTTCCAGGGCGTGAATAGCCGCCTCTCTGAAGCAATTCGCTACCCTGCCTAGAGATCTCAGAACCTCCGCATGCATCAGGCATTCTCTCCGGCACTGAAAACCTATCGACCCGGCAAATTCGCAGTTCCATCGGACACCTCCTTCCTTGAGGGCGTCACCCTTTTCTGACTGGGGCGTCTTGTTGCTGGGGTTCACCTGGAGCAGAGGAGATCCACCTATTTCTGATCCAGTATCCGGTGCTTGCATACTTTCTCCAGAGCAGTTCAGCCGGCTTATCAGTGGTAAGTGTTCATTCTATCTCGCAAACCCTAACCCTAATTTTTCCTATAAAATAGGGATTTTTGCTTGGCAGTTTGCATGCCCCGTTGTATCAGCATATTTGTATAGAAATAGAAAATATCGGGATTTGGGATATTACACTATTATATGTATTGTACTTATACTTGCCAACAAAATCTAATCATACTTGAGTTTCACTGCAAACATAGATAATTGAGCATGCATGTCCATTTTGTACTTTGCGATATCAAAGTTTAGCACTTGGGTCATCATTTGATCAGTCTTGACCTGGTCAACCCAATGTTGACCAAGCCAAGAGCAGGGCCAGGATGAGTTATAGACCGATGGTTATGGATGATGATTATTTATGGTCTACAGGTGCCCATTGGACATATTCATGCTTCAAATGGTGATCTACTATGATGGCCGGTATTATTATTATGATTATCAGCATTTATAGGCTTTATTAATATTATGGTTCTGACATGGATGGGGCCTTTAACGTACCTTTGTAATGGACATATTGTGTATGAGTATTCATTCCTAGATGATTTGGACATTCTGAGCCCATTGGAGCAATTGGTTTTCAGTTTCAAGCAGTTGCAAGAGAGATATGGGTTTTTCAGCCATTTTGCAGCAGATTTGCCCTAGGAAATTAGAAATAAAACACAGTGCGAATATTGGTGAGATCTCCTAGGGCGCTCAAGTAGATCCTTGGGGTGCATCCAGTCATTTATACCATATACCTGGGGTGCCATCACATCCGTGTAGTTATTTTTTTGAGTAGATGCTTCCCGAGTGAGATATTGGTTGTTTTATGTTCCCAAGGCAACAGTTCAGTGATTAAAAATGGCTAATGAGAAAATCAATTTGGGAAATTGCGGCAAAGGAATGGCATGGAACTGGTCTGAGGCACAGTGTTTGGGTCACATTCATCATCCGACATCAGCTTCACTTCACTTGGGGTCCACGCATCCTTGATTTATCCAATTTGAGGGTGTTTTGATGTATTTTGAGGGAAATGCCCTAGTGATTTTTATCACTCCTTTATATTATTGTCACCACACCTTGTTGTTGTGCCATGCGGCCATGGTAGTGAAGGATAACATAACCTCCTAGCCCCACCATGTGCTAATTGTGGTTATTAGTCATATTTTATGTGGTGCACCCCCCATTAGGCATTTCTAGTGATGCGCCCTTTTCTATTTATGAGTTGATCCAAGTGAGATGTATCCAGCTAATCTTAGACATAGATTAGAATGATTTTATCTTATGATCTTGACCCTTGATCTTTTTGGATCTAGGTTTTATGTACGTGAGAGATCTATATATTGAGATGCTCTCTCATTTGCAAAGGAACTTTTGGCTCTGAGAATATTGAATACAAGAAAGCTTTTGCAAAAACTCTTGGAAGCTTTGTGAATGTACTTGGATGTGATTGTTATGCCTCTTGCTTGGACATTTAAGTAGATCTTGCATGCAAACAACTATTTTCTGGAAGGCCGTACTGATCTTTTGCAGGGTAGTGAATTGGTTGGAGGAGATTGCTAAGGCATCTTGCATCGTCTTCTGAACAAATCGTTCATCTTCAGGGAGTTTTCAATTGTTACTTTGTGCAATGGATATTTCCTTGTTGATGAAGTACGTAGCTTATATTTTTCATCCGTAAACAAATCTCATTTGTAGTTTGATTTTGCAGGTGGAGAAGAGGGGCCGCACTTCCTTTATTGGGCGTTTTTCTTATGTTTCATGTCGGATCTTGCTCAGAATTGTAACCAAGTGGAAGGATCGTCGACATCTTCAGGTACAATCTGCGAGGTTAGTATTGTTATTCAATCTTTTTATCCATTGGTCCATTCAACCCTCTTTTAAAAAACCCTAGTTTCGTAGATCTGATAGATCCGATGAGTTTTTTATGACGACCATCAAAACCCCCTTGGAGATTAATGAATAAACCCTAGATCTCAAGTTTCACATTAATCCAACTCCATTTTCCCTGGGATCTAGCACTAGTCACTCTAGGTGGGGGTACCCCTCTTAGGTGGGTCGCCATTTCTTCAGATCTGTCACATGGGTATGCTTGGACCCATCACAAAATCATAGATCCAATACTCAAGCACCCTGATCTAGTCATCTCATGCCCTGATCTACTCTTTTGGGTCCACTTTGTCCACTTATGCAAAAACCCTAGGTGGGTCCTTTTAGGCTTTTCATTTATTTGGCTAGATCTCACTAGATAGATCTACATCATTAAACTATTTGTGGTACAATCTCAATCAAGTTGGGTTATTTCCTACCTTTATTAAGCCTCCCTAACTTGGCCCTAACTTCTATACCACACTTATTCCATAGATCTAGTCTTATCCACTCATTATCTCTCCTCTTTTATCCATTGCCAAACCCTAGGAGTGATTTGAGTAGGTGTGTTAGCCCTCTTACACTAGTAGGGTCTCCCCCTTGATCATTCTTTGGTTTGATCTAAAGCGACAAGAACTCGTCCGGTGTGACAACTACCCTTTACCTGTAGTGGACGAGGCCCTTGCGGTGTCACTGATTAGCTACCTTACCTCTATCGTCCCAGATAGGATATCTCAAGTGGGTAGCTACACTTTGTGTGATAACAGGTCTGAAATATAGCTTATCAGCCATAAAGGAAAAAATAACAGAAATTATTAGAAAACTTGGAAAAATACAACCATAATCAGTTTTTTCAATTTTTTAAGCATTTAAAGCAACAACGACAACAAACAAACACATGGCAATATAAATATGAAAATAAAATTGATATATAAGATGCTTAAGATATCATGTGGTACATCAAACCAAAGTTACATATATCGTGTTGGTGAATATATCGCTGAGGGTTCTGAATGTAACTTATCGGCAACAAACACATGGCAATATAAATATGAAAATAAAACTGATATATAAGATGTATAAGATATCATGTGGTACATCAAACCAAAGTTACATATATCGTGTTGGCGAATATATCGCTGAGGGTCCACATGGCAATATAAATATGAAAATAAAACTGATATATAAGATGTATAAGATATCATGTGGTACATCAAACCAAAGTTACATATATCGTGTTGGCGAATATATCGCTGAGGGTCCTAAATGTAACTTATCGGCAATATCAGCGAAAATTTCGGAAAATATTGGCAAATGTTGAGAAACCTAAAAAAATACAAAAATAAACATTTTATTTCAACTTTTTTAACATCTAAAGCAACAACAACATCAAATAAACGCATTGCTATAGAAATATGAAAATACAACTAATATATAAGATGCATAAGATGTCAAATGGTGGATCATTATCACATATCAACAATAAACTAAAAATATTGAAATATGTTCCTGATAGAATGATAGAAAATCACATCAGATGATTAGAATAAATGTACCCCATGAGATGGATCATCATGACTCATGAGGCATCTAGATAATTCATAGTACAATGATAAATGATAGTAATCATTGATCCCCTCTACCCCTTTTATGGGTAAGGGGCACCACTCTTCCTCGCAGTAGGTGGTTTTGTTGGTGCTCTAGATGAGCCTGGGGTCAAATTGGAACCTCCAACTGCTCGAGCTATGGTGGAAGGTAATGGGGCTAAGGTGGAAGCCAATGTGAGTTGTCTCTGTTGAAATTTTACCTAGGAAGTGTTTGTCCATTCATTTGTGCCTTGGGGTGGACAAGGACACTTTAAATGTCGTCTATAGCACTTTTAAAGTGCGAATGACTTTATTTTAATAAAGTGACTTTTAAATGTGAGTTTAAGTCATTAATTATTTAAAAAAAGTGACTTTATGAGAATTAAAAAGGTGGGTGAGTAATAAAGTCTCAATTTTTATTTAAAAGTGAATTAAATGCTTTTAATGAGAAAAGTGAGATTTGACATGAGCCCTAGATCTCATCTAGTTATGTTTTAATCTAGGCCATTGATTTTCAAGTGGTGGATACTCAAACAACAAGGCTAGGGAAAGGCTTGAGAGAAAGTATTGTTCACTTTCACAAAGAGAATTTGGAGATAAGGAGAGCAAGAGAGAAAAAGGAGAAAAAGAGAGAGAAACCCTTGCACAAACTCCAAAGTGAGGAAGAGCAGAGATTGGGCATGATTTTCAAGGCAAGAGTACAAGGAATAAACCAGCTTTTTTTGCAGCAGATCTTGCAATTATTGCAGGCCATACTAGGCACAAATTTCGAGATTGGCACATTTTCAAGACTGAAAAACAGGCACAGAAATCAAGGCATCTGGTACAACATTTATTGCAATCGTACATGTACAGCACAGTTATCGAGGTATAAGGACAATCCGTACAAGCTCAAAATTCGATGAGGTTGGCACAAATTTCGAGGCAAGGATTTGGCATGAATTTCGAGAGAAGTTATAGACCATACAACAACATTCAATGCAGGTCGTACAGTCACATGTGTTAGTCATACTATAAAGAATTTAATATTGGTCATACAACAATTTGTGAGTGAGCTTCTGGCACGAATTTCAAGGAAGAAAGTGGGAAATAAGTACTGTTGTTGTAATTTTAATTTTCACTTGAAAATAATATATTCTCTCTCTGAAAATAGGTTTTCCCTTTGGAGTTTTATCCTGGACCAATTTGGTCAAAAATACCGAGTCTAAATTTTCATGTGTTAGTGTAATAATTTTTTGAGTAAGAAAAAGTAGGCTGCCATAAAAATTTTGAGTTTGCAAAAGTTGAAATTATCTCATGTGTTTAAAGTTTTCAAGTTAAAATCTTTAAGTTTTTATGAACATGCATATTGGGGTTTGGGCATTAAACCATATGCAGTGAACTGAAATTGACACCGGGTTGGGGTTACAAGATTTTCAGTCTCCTCCCGTAATTGCATATCATAAAAATCATTCCTTATATGGGGATCATATTCATCAATAACACCCTATGCCCCCCCTCCTCTAGGCTCTAGCCCTTGCCTCTACCTCGGATCTCAAAGTTGATCCTCCAAGGACATTAGTCAAGACTCTACAATTTTGATCAAACTTCGTAATTCAATCATTAAAATAAGGTAGAAAAAATTTCTCATGCTTAAGAAGATATTTTGCTTGAGTGAAGAGTATATTTTTACTAAGGTCATGACAGAGGAGTTCAACAATCAACACCACCAACATCAAGGTACATAGAGGGGTTGATGTGCTTGATTAATGCCAATCCCATACCCTCATACATGATAGAATTCAATGGAAACGTTGCAATCCTGAAATCCTAAAAACTATTAAGTTTGTTGAATTATGAATGGGATCTAAAATTCTACTGTTTGTATATGGAGTCCGATGAGGTTGGAACCACTCTCAAACATCCTGAAACAATTAATGGTAATGTTAACAATTTAAGTAAAATAATAGAAAATGAAAGATAAGGAGAATGTCACTTTTATTTTAAGAATTTAATATTACCCATTATTATGGATTGTGGTGACTGGTGAATTCCCACTCCACAAATGCTTTGCTAATGGCAAAGAAACATGGATTTCCCCTTGTTCTCTCGATGGAAACCATCACAAACTCCTTGGAGCTATTCACCCTTCCTCAAAGTGAACCTAAGAACCTTGAATCCACGAGCTTTAATCTCAAAATTTGGCATGTTCTTCTCCACAAGCCGATATATTCCATCGACTCGCGCTATATACTGAAAATGTCGCGCTTTATTGAACATATCATGACACATTAAAATATCATAAAATATCACAGTTTCTTGGTGGCGATATATCGTCGAGGGTTTGGTAGCACGATATATCGCATTATTGGCCATATATCGCTAATATATGTAACTATAATCTACTCAAACATCAATACAAAATCATATGTATTAAGTCCTAACATGATATGTTAGATTGGAGAAATCACCATACAACAATTGCTCATCTAATGGCAATGAAAACAAGGATTTTTCATTGTTTGAATGATGGAAAAAGGTCATAGTGTTGGAAATTGTGCAACTCAAAAAGTTATTCTTATTATACTTGTATTGTATTTTCTTGTACCTCCTAGGAGAGATTATACTCATGTAAACCCTAGAAAGAATCAATGTAAACCATGGGGAAAGATTACACAAGAAAAGAATAAAATAAAAATTATTTTTGTATTTCCCCAAGGTAGGTCAGCACCAATCATACTGTCAAGTTGGCTCAGTGAAATTTCACTTGGAAAATCAGTATAAATAGGAGGCACCCCTCCTCAGTTATTCATTCACTCACTCAAGTTTGCTCTAGCATAAGGAGGTTCGCTACTGCAGTCAGGAGTGTTTTTCTGGGGTTGTATCTTAGAGAGACTTTTCTCTCTTTCTTCTTCTCTCTGCTCTCAAAAGCTATCATCTCTATACAAAAGTTTGTTGTATTTTTCCCAATTGGGTTTCCCGGGATGAATTCTTGTGTTCTTTGTTTTTGTGCTTTATCTCTCTTCTAGAAATCCTATTGTATATTTGCAATTAAGTTATATTGCTATAATCTTGTAAAACTAACATGGTATCAGAGCAGTTCCAGAAGAGGCCATTGTCGAAAGCTAGGGTTTGACCTTCCAAGGCCTTCCCTCATCTCTTTAGCGAAAAAGAGCAGTGGAAACTTCGCTCTAGGGGAGGTGCATCTTTTGGTGAAAGAAAAATCAAATTCCAAGAAGTTACACTTTTGACCTAATTCCGCTGTTGCAAAAAATAGGGTTTCAAGTTTTGTGTTGATCAAGCCACTGTTTTGGCTTGACCTCACCTTCCCTCAACTCACCTTTATAGGGCGCATCTATCTATGAGGTTCAAAAGTTCATCTTTAACCTAACTCCTGCAAGGGTTTTTGGTTCAAATCTGCAAACAAGATGATTAGAATGAAAGTTGAAGATCATCTTGATGGGGCTACAAACTTCATGTCCTGAAAGCCTAGAGTTCTTCTCATTCTGTAAGAAAATGATCTCTTAAAGTTTGTTAATGAGAAGGTTCCAAAACCAGAAGTGAAAGAAAACAAGTCTCAGTGGAGGAAGAGTGATGCTAAAGCAAGAAGGATTCTGATGAACTCGGTCAAGGATCACTTGGTTCTACAAGTCTCAAAAAAGAAGAAAACTAGGAAGATGTTCAAGACTCTGAAGAAGTTATTTGAACACGGTAGTATCAATGTGACTCACATTGAGGAACCAACTATCAAACATGAAGATGATCAAGACCGAATCAATCGCCTCATACTTCTTGAGGATCAGTTAACTTCAGGACAAGCTAAGGACCAGTGGAGATCACATTGAAGATAAGGAGCTTGTCATGACCACTCTAAATGGTCTTCTACCATCTTGGGAGTCTTCCATCCAAACCATAAGTGGTCGAACCAAGCTGCCCAAATTTGACAAGTTATGGGTAGATTGCACTCAAGAAGAGACAAGGATTTCGACAAGGCAAAGACTCCAAGGTCCTCAAGTTGAGAAGAATCAAGCCTTCGTTACTCATGGCAAGAAAGGCAAGGGAAAAGGAAGGAAATTTCACAACCATAAACACCAAGCTAAGAGACCAAGTGCTTCTCCAAATCGAAGTGATAAGAAGAAGGATTTATCACACATACGATGCCATAAGTGCAAGAAATACGATCACTATGCAAACAAGTGTTTTAGTGTAAACAAGAGGAAGCATGAAGCCTCAACAGCTAATGTTGATGAAGACACTCCTCACAAGAAGTCAAGGAATGATGATCGTTCGGAGTTCTTCTTCTAGTACTCTCCATACCAAAGAGATGATATGAAGATCCAAACTGTGATGATTTTCCAACAACCATATGAAGATCAGCAGACTCTGGCTGTAGAAGCACATCAACAAAACAATAAAAGACACGTATTTAATTTTACCTGCTCTGGTAGATTAGATATGGTTGCTTTGAATATGTTTTACGCAGATCTACATTCCTAGATTTAGGAAATTGTTGAGCATGTGATATAGTTCCTTTATTGATGAACAATAGGCTTATGTAGTATTTTCTATGTACATAATTGTTTAAATAGCTTGTAATGTTTCACAACATTCTATGAACCCATCTAGGATGACACCTCCTTTATAACATACTTAGAGTAGTACACACTCTTGATGGTATGCTATAATGGAGACCATAAGCATCCAAATAATGGCCATATGTGTGTTGTGTCGAAGCATTGACTAAAAGATGCCTACATTCTTGTATAAATTATTGTTGATACTTTGATTATGCAATGTTGCTAACCATCTTACGAGATTTAACTTGTAAGGAATGTTATGATCTCCAAGGACAAGTGATCTTGTTGATATACATGTGGATCAAAATCGGAAAGCTTGTAGAAGCATAACTCTCCGCCCAAAAAGAAAGATGACTTCCGGTCAAAATAGTTAAGAAGAAGTCATGACAGCAGACGAATAAGGACCGAGTACATATGACTCACAGGCCTAGAATGATCTCATGTAGAGATTTGGTGATTAGAAGCAAAAAGCTTCTACAGATGTCGATCTCTCTGCTACTTCAATGATTAATGGAAAGCAGTTTCTTTCCAGTCAAAGTCATAACAAATGAATTCTGGAGAACAAAATTTACTCAGCCAATCTCTGAGAAACAAAGGAAGTTATCCCTCACAGATGAGGATCCTAGTCGATTCCATATGATAGAAACATGATAAAGTCTTCCTAAGTCAGGGAAGAACAAAGTTAAGATCCTGAGCTAATCAAGCATGATGATTATGACTACACTGATGACACTGTTGTCTTGATTCAGACAAGACATTTGCAGGATCCTTGATGAACCTGGTTGTCACCAGGATGGATACTTACTTCGTATCTTTGGTTGTCCAATGTACATTCATGTGCCAAGGATAAAAGGACGAAGCTAGAACCTTCAGGCAAGAAGGGAACATTCATGGGATACAGTGAGTCTTCAAAGGCTTACAAAATATACATCACAAGATCAAGGCAAATCGAAGTTAGCAGGGATGTGACCTTTGAAGAAGAGATGGCTATCCAGAAAGGAAGAGGATCTGATATGGGGATCGATGATGACGAAGAGATGAGATCATCTCCCCCTCCAGAAGTTAAGAGGGAGTTTGAAGAAAAGAATAAACCGGTTGATCCCATGGATCTAGTTGATGCACCCATAGATATGGCAGTGAGCCGAAAAACGCCTAGATGGGCACAACAGACATTGCAAGATGCAGAGGGGCATGAAGCTCCACATGGCACTTATTGAGAAAGCAAAAGACCTCAGAGGTTCTCGATTTATGTAGAATTAATGAGTCACACCATTGACTCAAAACCTACCATGTATGAAGAAGAATCCAGACACCAGGTTTAAAAGGATGCCATGACAAAGGAATTCCAGTCCATCATGAAGAATGACGTATGGGAGATTGTACCTAAGGGGAAGTCAGTAGTGACTTCCAAATGGCTTTTCAAGATTAAACACGAAGCAGTTGGTAGTGTGTAAAAACACAAGGCCAGATTTGTTGCCAGAGGATTCTCTTAGAAAGAGGGAATTGATTATGATGAAACATTTGCTCCTGTGGCTCAATATACTTCCATCAAAACCATCATTGCTCTTTCTTCAGCTATGGGATAAAAGTTGCATCAAATGGATATAAAGGCCACCTTCCTCAATGGTATTATCGAGGAAGAAGTTTACATTGAACAACTAGAAGGGTTTATTGTCCATGGAAAAGAGTCTCACGTATGTAAACTACCAAAAGGCATTATATGGACTCAAGCAAGCACCTCGTGCTTGGTATGGACGAATAGACAAATACGTGGTAAACTTGGGATTCACGAAGAGTGATGTAAATCCCAATCTTTACTACAAGATTGAGGATAATGAGCCATTGATTTTGGTGTTGTATGTGGACGACTCGTTTCTCACAGGCAATGAGGAACTTATTGAATGGTGTAGGAAGAAGCTTACCTCTGAGTTTGAAATGAAGGACCTTGGGTTAATGCATCACTTCTTGGGGCAAGAAGTATGGCAAAGGCATAAAGAAATTCTCCTAAGTCAAGGAAAATACACCATTGATATTTTGAAGAGATTCGAGATGTGGACTGCAAGTCCAAGGCTACTCCGATGGATGCAAATATGAAGAAGCTGAGGGAATCTACTTCAGATTATGATTGATTGAACCCACCATGTATCGCCAGTTGATTGGATCTCTGATGTATCTAACAAACACCAGACGAGATATATGTTTTGCTGTAAATGTTGAATTTTATACCTTGGAGTTGTTCCAACTTCCCCTAGGTGACTTTTTCCCAAGTCACTAGGAAAAGGGGTTAAGTCACTTAAACTTTATATTAATGACTTGAGATGAGCATTAAATGTCCTTTAGAGAATAAAGTGTACTTTAAGTAAAAATTTAAAAAGTGAGTGAATTAATTTTAAATTGTGGAGAAAAGTGATTTTATCACAACCACTCATCTAATCTAATTTGGGCCCTTGGATTAGATGGCTTTTCACTCACCCTAATTGTTTTTACCTAAAAGGTAAATTTTTCCAAGCGAAGAGGCACTTTTGCATTTTGAGAGAGAGAGAGAGAGCCAATTTCTGAGAAAGAGAGAAAAACGTAGGAGGGCATTTTTCTTTGGCATGCAAATTGAGGTGGAGAAAAATAGCAGGCAGGGGCACGAATTTTGAGGCAGCAGCAATGAGCATTTATTGTTGGTACCGTACTATCCGTACAGTACGGATTTTGTACAAGGCACGAATCCTGAGGCTGAGATTCACGGCACAAATTTAGAGGAAAAGAGTTAGGGCATGATTTCAAGGCAGGTACAACTGACACGTTTCCCGACGCAGTACCATACAGTACAAGCCGTACAACCTATCTGTACATCGACCGTACAGTCCTGTAGCAGCATGAAAATCGAGGAGGGTGCAAACAAAAAAAATTTGAGTTTGCAAATTTCTGGGTTGGCACAAAATTTGAGGCAGAATTTTTATCTTCTGGTTGAGATAAGTTGTGACTAATATTTTTGTCTACTGCTGTATTTTTTCAAAGATAAGTAAAGATTTTCTCTCTCACAGGTTTTCCCCGGAGCTTGGCGTTTTTCCTAGGTCATTGGACAAAATTTCTGAGTCTTGATATTTATGTGTGAATGTGTTTTATTTGCTACTCATAAAAGTTGTAGAAATTCTTCTTGTGTTTCAGTCCTATATTGTTTATGAGAAATATCTAATTTGCAGTAGAATGTAATATTGGGTTGGGCATTAAACAATGTTTTAAAACGGAGTTGGAAACCGAGTTGGGAGAGTGCTAAAAATTCTACATGGTATCAGAGCTTTGTTAAAGAAATGGCAGAATTTTACACAATGAAAAATTTCAGACTTCAGTGATTTCTTTTGTCAGTGAGAAGCACCTCATTGAGACTTGAACTTTGCAGAGAAAATGGCAACAGGACTTAGGTTGGAGGATAGGCTTGATGGGGCTGGGAATTTTGTCCCATGGAAAGCTAGGCTAGTGCTGATATTGGAGGAAAATGAGTTGTGGGATGAGGTAGTTTACAACACTACAGCAAATCCTATTATAGTACCTATTTCCACCGATGCAGTAGCACTTTCTGCCTTCAACAAGAAGGACATAAAGGCAAGAAGAATTATCCTAGATGCAGTAATAGACCATGTGATCCCACACATTTCGAGTAGGACCCGTGCATATCAGATGTAGGGTGCTTTGACTAGCTTGTTTCAAAGCTCAAATGAAAATAGGAAGATGGTTTTGAGAGAAGTTGAAAAGTATCAAGATGGCCAAAGCTGAGGGTGTGATTTCCTACCTTACTAGGATCTCTCAGGTGAGAGATGAGCTTGCAGCAGTGGGGGAGGTTGTCCCTGGTTCGGAGCTAGTGCAGACACCTTTGAATGGGGTTTCAAAGCCTTGGGTTGTTTTTGTGGAGGCTATAGTAGCCAGGGAGAACTTACCTACTTGGGACAGGACTTGAGATGACTTTGTTCAGGAGGAGACCCGAAGAGGTCTTGTATAGGGCAGCTCTTCTACTCGCAGGGAGGATGAGGAGAATGTGGCGTTGACTGCGAAGGGAAAGAAAAAGTTCAAAAAGGGCCCCAAGAAGGGTGGGGCTAAGCAGCAAGATGGACAGAAGAAGGACTTGAGCATTGTAAAGTGCTTTGCTTGTCAGAAGTTTGGGCACTATGCTGGACAATGCCCACAGAAGAAGAAGAAGAAGCAGCAGCCGCCAACAACTTCTGCAGAGGTTGAGGAGTTTACAACTAGATTTGAGAGAGAATTTTCTCTCTGTACTAGGCATGTTGATAGAGAGAGAGCATCCATCATCACCAACGCAGACATTAATATTGAGAGGGAGTATTCCTTGTTGATTGGCCATTCTTTGAGTGCATCCACCACCAGCACGTGGTATATTGATAGTGGAGCTTCGAGCCACATGACAGGTGCTCGAGAGATGTTCTCTGAGCTTTCACAGGTAGGGATTAATGTGGAGGTAGTGTTGGGGGATGACATAGTTGTCAGAGTCGTTGGACGTAGGACCATTACATTTAGAGAAAGTTCATGAGTCCCATGATTTTGAGGGATGTATTGTTTGTACCTGGGCTGAAGAAGAACTTAATCTCAGTTTCCATGATCGAGAATAGGGGTCTTGGGGTGTCCTTCCAAAATGGGCATGTGCATGTTTTTCCCAAGACTGCAAGACTATCTGCCTCTTACACCATTGGGGTTAGATGTGGGAAACTGTACAAGCTCTTGTTTCAGCCCCAGCATGCTTTGACACATAGCAACAACAACGAGCTTTGTGAGTTGTGGCACAGAAGGATGGCTCATCTACATCATCTAGCTTTGAGGATGTTGAAGTACATGCTTACAAGTTTTCCAAAGTTCAGCACTGAGCACAGTGATGTATGCAGGGGGTGTGCTTTGGGAAAGTACACCAAGACTGTTTTTACGAGCAGTGATAACAAGTCAGCAGGAGTTCTTGATTTGATACATTCCAACTTGTGTGGTCCTATGTCAGTTGTTTCTCTGAGAGGGTTCGAGTATTATGTGACATTCATCGATGAACATTCCAGGAAGAGCAAGAAATTTGAGGAGGTCTTACAAAGGTTCCAAGAGTTCAAAGCTCTTGTGGAGAACCAGATTGGGAGGAAGATTCGGTCACTTAGATCAGATAACGAGGGTGAGTATACCCCCAAGGAGTTCGATGAGTATTGCAGACAGGAGGGCATTTGGAGAGAGTTGACAATACCATACACTCATGAGCAGAATGGAGTGGCAGAGGGCACTGTTACTCTACGCAGTTGTACAGCCCAGTTGTACGACCCTGCGTCAGCAATACGATTGGTGATGCCAACAGTACGGTTTGTACAACAAGTGTACGGTGCTCTATCTGCATGTCATGTTTCCCCTCTATGCGATCTGTACGGTCACTTGCTCAGTCACGATGAACCTGTCATTCAGTTGCTCCTCCGTCTGACTTCTCTCTGTCTGAATCTTGTCTGTGTACCTGTGTGTACGTGTCCTCTCCACCAAATCTCCTTTTAACTTTATTGGCTAAGCGAAAACCTTAACACTCACTATGGATCTATGGATGAGATCCTCCTGTGAGAATCAATGGCCAAGATTAGATTAGCCATTCACTTAAATATTTCACTTTTTCACCTTAATAAAGTGAATCCATTAAAGTCAAAATCAAATTAGAATAATTAGAAGAATTTTCCTAAGTTAAAACTTAGGAAGATTACTTCAATAGATTTAGCTTCCTGTTTAATGTCTCTCTAGCATGCAAGGACACATGTAACGCTAGAAGACCTTCCTTGTTGCTGCTTTTTAACATGGTACACCCAAAAATAGATTTACACAGCTATTGAGACAATCTACCTAGTAAAAAATAAAAAAGCTTGCCTACTGGCCTATTGTATAGCCATGTGAATTATACAAACCTATCGATACATAATCCATAAAGATGTACTCACAACCTATACAGAATCTGTACAATGCTTTCTACATATTTCCTAACCTCGATCGTCTCCAATGGTCTAAACCTGCTCCACCAATGAACAAAGTCACCTTCCAAAAAACTTGTTGTTGAGTGTATGTGTCTAAACCCTCTCACTTGACTTGTCACTTGTGTTTATACTTGAGTTGAAACTCTAATCCCTCAATGAGATGTACGATTGAGATTAGCATAAATCACTAATGTATAAAATACACTTTATTAGACTCAACGGCTAAATATTGTTAAAAAATCCTTATTCAAAGCTCGATTAACAGTTTCAATCATTTATTGACCCTCAACATTTACATTCAACCATTAACAGCTGAAAAAAAGATAACTAAAAACACATTGGAATCTTAACTCAACATGCACAGCGAAAATAACACAAAAAATCACATCATTTAACGCAAGTATTTTACCCTGGAAACCCAACTTGGGAAAGCTAGCATTCAAGTGTATCCTTCTATTTCAATCTTAAAGAAATACAAAAATTACAATCTCAAAAACCTGATTGACTAATAAACATCGATGGATTGTTGCCCTAGCTCTGTTTTGAATTACCTTCTCCATCTCTCAATCTCTTCCCATTAAATGATACACTTCTGCTTGAGAAAATCTCTTTCTCAAGTGAATGCGCCTCTCACACGTTCTCTCTTGTGTGCCTCTAACACACCCTCTCACATTCTTGTGCCTCTCACACAAAAGTGCATTTCTCCTCTCTTTAGATCTCCTTTTATAATTATTTTAAAGCATAAACCCTAAACCTAGATCTCCAAAGAGATAAAGGGTCAAGATTAGAACTTGCCCGCTCTTGATTTAACAATCACGACTTAATCTCTTGTTGAGATCACTTAAAGCACTTAAGTGACTCAACTTTATAATAAAAAGTCACTTTATCATTAAATACAAAAATCACTTTAACTTTATAAAAACACTTTATAAAGTTAATATCTAAAGAGAAACACTTATCCGAGCAACAAATTTCAACACTCCCTCTTAGCAAGGAAAGTGCTTCTAGAAGAACCTCCTCCAAGATCAATCATGTCCTCTATTGTTGTAGTTGCTCCTTCTGAACTGGAAGACCCTCTAGCAACCTACGTTGGACCCTGAATTGGATGCTTTTGTTCCTCCTCCATCAATGTTATACCACGTAAGCCCATTCAGAAAAGCTTCACGCTCTCTCTCTGACAGTGATCTGGGTACCAAATTCCCTCTGGAACCAACTATAGGCTGTCTCAGCAACATGTATAAACTACCTTGTCCGATGCCAAGCCTCACCGTTGCATTGAGGGTAACTGCTCCCTCTAAACATGAGTACAGTTCCATCTCGAAACACCACCTCATAACCTTTTCCTTCCAAAGCTGATACTGAAAGAAAATCTTTCAGCTCCAGTACATGCATCTCTCCTACCACCTTCAGAGAACCTCCTAACTCTAATTGGAATCCAACCCATCCAACTACCTTCATTTCATGCGTGAGCTTGTCTCCGAAACCCTAAGAAACAAACCGCGGAAGAATCCCTTTCTTCCCGCTTTTGATTTTCAGCTTCATCTCTGGATCGTTCGGCTTGCTCCTATTTTGGCCAACTTCCCTTTTGCCTTCATTACTGTTGTTCTTGCCCCGACCTTTGTCTGTTACCACAAGCGTTCCCGAGTTGTTTCCTCCCCTCCTGGGCTTGGTAGGCCAAACCCGATGAGTCCTCCCCTTTGTTTCCAAAAAATGATTGTAGATAAAAGCAAGCGCTTCAAGTGGGAATTTCCTGAACATGTCCAAGCCACCATCCAAAACGCCGATAGAGAGGCAGAGTTGGAAGGCATTTGCCTGGGACCTAAGAAGATCAAAAATAAGTTTAAACATTTAGTTCCCGGCCCTGGCACCTCCAAAGGCAGGTTTTCCTTATATCAGAAATCGCTAGAATTACAGTGGTCACAGAAGTTTATCTTGGGCAAAACCCTTGTGGAGAAAGATGAGCAGCACAGCGAAATCCTTCTCCAACAGGACCAAATCATGCAGATCCTACACAAGATCATGGACAACCAGGTCGAGCCTGCCAAAAAATTGGGTCTGAAGCTCGAACCCCACGAGCACTTGTTTTGACTAAATATGTTCTCTTTCAGTCCTGGGTTTAGTCTTTTTTTTGCTTTTTGAAAAAACTACATCTGTTAATGATTTTTTGTATTACAATGGATGAAACTTTCCTAAGACTTATCATGAATTCCCAGTTTTACTGGTTCTGTCCTGTTTCCTTTCAAGGGAGACGACCAGTCTGACCCCCAAGTCTGTTTTCCCAGAAATGGGAAGGCTTGGTTTTTGCTGTAATTGATTGTTTTTTGGCTATCAATAGTAATAGAAGGAACTGCTAGTATACAAAAAAAAATGTAATTTTTCAAAAAGTCATAAAATTGGGCCTAGGGATCCAATTTGGTCATGGGGATGCTCATTTTTGGAGCCAAAGACCTAACTTAAACCCTTAACACACTTTTGAGAGTCAAATTATTAATTTGGATTTTCTCTCCAAAATGGCTCAAAGGGTCAAATAAATGGAAAAATAGGAGAAAACCCCAATCCTAAATCAAAGGCAGCTTGTCTGGGACTTGTCTTTGAGGTGGAAGGTTGGTTAAGGGTCTTGTCTGGGGAATTTATGAGCCTAGAGAGTATCTCCAACCTTCTCTCTGAGGTGTCAGACAGCGCTCCACTAAAGGGGAGCGCATTCTCCTCAAGGAAGGTGCAATTCCTCATGTGGTTGAGGTGGTTAGGAGAGGTGGAGGCCTCATGAGACATGTGTCTCACTGCCTGTGAGGTGCAGCCCTTCATCGCAACACTCAAGCCTTCCTCCCATGCATTTCTCAACCTCCTAAACCTCCTCTCCACTTGGAAAATGCCCCCCCCTGGGGTTTGAGCTCTTTTGTGGCTATAAAATCAGGGTTCTCCTTTGTTTGGATGGATGCAAAAAACCTCTGCCATTTTGTATTGTTGCTATATTGATGAATAAAATTGTAGACTTTGGAGGTCCAGTCTATGTTATGAGATGATTGCTTGGGACTATTTGAGGTGACATTGTTAAATTTTTGAGTTGTTTTTTCCTTTTGTTTAAAATTGCTATTAGATCTAGCTTAGAAGGGCATCCTAAGGCACATAGAGTAGGCATTTACTGTTGTAACTTTCTTACTGGTATTTTGATCTCAAGAGATAGGAGAATAGTTGTTCATATTTAGCTGTATTTCAACTCTTTCTTATTTCATGTTTTTGAGTACACTAGATCTAACTTTTTATGCAGGGGTTTCTCATAGGTTTGTTTTGCAGATTACATTTTCAAAGGAAGAGTTGAACTCAGTTGTATCTTCTTCCTCTTTGACAATCTCTCAAGTTTTATCTTATCTCTGCAAGAAGATCAAGCTGGATATTTTTTATATGAAAAATAGGTTAATTCAGATATTTAGAAGCATCTTACACCCCAATAAAACTAACCAAAATAAAACTAAATAAGAAAGGTTGAAGCAATCCATCTCATGTGAAAGTGGAGAATTAAAAAGTAGTTATTATAGATATGACATGGGCTAGCTCGCGTTGCCTTGTGTGTGTGTAGTAGTGACTGGGTATAACTAGCTCAAGTAAAGGTTCTTTTGTTGAGGAGAGAGGGTTAACTTGAATTAGTATTTGTTTCTTTAGGATAGATGAAAAACTCCCAGGCATTCTAGTAATATAGGTATGAGCAAGATAAAACAGGGTGATAGGAAGGCTCCTTTGATGCAAGCAAAGAGAGTGAACTCCATAGTCTCTTTTTGTAGGATAGAGGCTTGAAGTTGCTTTCCATCTTCTCAAAACAATTCTCTTCTCTTTCCGATTACATAGTTTGAAAATGCAAATTTGATAGATCTGATTTAAAAGTCTGATAATTTCAATCTACTTATTTAGCATATCAGATAATTTAGATTTAGAAGTGCTTAAAAAGAATCATCTTTTGCCGAGTCTAAATTTGTCATTTCAGTAATTTTTTTCAATCTTTTGCAAGTAGTGAAATTAGTTTTAGTTTTTATCCTTTATTCATTCATTCCTTCATATTCTAATAATTTAACTCGTTGTTTTTTAGCAGGTCCAAAGAAAAAGAGGAGGAAGCCCTGCTCAGAATCCGAGTTTTGGGTCTCCCGAGACATCAAAAAACCCTCAGCTTTGCCGCCTTCTTCATTCCTCTTCACTCCATAAAGTTGTATAAATATTTAGACATGTTTTATAGAGTCTATTACCAACTAAGTTGCACTAAGTTGGATTTCTAAACGAGCCGCCAAAGATGAACAATCACTTGTTAAAATTTCAAGTTCAGAAGTCCTTGCAAGCCTTCCTAGGCCCCTTTTTTATTTTTTAACATGTTCATAACCCATGGGGAATTGTAATAAAATGAGCTAGCATGATGACTTTATGTAAAAGGTTTGGTTTTCTAGAACTTATTTTAATGCATTATTCCAGGGTGTTTTTTCTTTGTTAATTATTTATTGTTTTTAAGCGATAAATAATTTTCGAGTTTTTCACCCAAACCTCCAAAGCTGAAATAATCACCTTATTAATTAACCTTTAGGAGGTTATTAAAACCTATGTGTCGATGTATATTACCATGCTAATCATTATTTTGAGTCATTATGAACATGTCCTAAGTGCCCCATATGTTTTTTTTAATTTCCGGAAAAAATTATTTTTTCTGTTTTTACAGGCTTATTTTTAATAAGTTAATTGTAGAAGTGTAAAAACTCATAAAAGTGTGTCTAGGAGGCTGTTTTTGCTATGGAGGTGCTCATTTTCTAACTCAGAGCGCCCACTTAACCCCTAGACCCACTTTCCTAAGTTTTCAAGTAATTATTTAACCCCAAAATTAATAATTACTCGAAAAACCCAAAAAAACCCAAAAAAATGAAATATTAAAAAATTCGCCAATTAAAAAAAATAAAGGATAATTGCCAAAAATGAATTTTGTGACTTGGAAAATCATTTTGGCAAGTACCCGAGCAAGGGGGACAAGGAAGATGTTGCCATTTCAGATTCTTTTTGGAGTTTAGAACTTTCCTCTTCCAAGAGGGGCACAACTCTCCAAGTGGGGGCGCAAGCTAAATGGAAAAGCTTTCATGCTTTGGAAAAAACTTAAGGTTTGGGCAAGTGCTACCTCAGGAAAGTTATGTTACCATCCTAAACTCTTTGATCCAACCCCTATCCACCTCACTTCCAACTCATTCAGAGCTAGCGCTTCCTTGAGGAAATGCGCCCCCTCTAGTTTGCCAAATTTTCTATATAAACAAAGTTTCATTCCTCATTTTGGGCGGCTGATTTTGAGCATTAAACCTCTGCTCCTATAATGTGTAATATTGATTATTGATTTAATAAAAGGCTTTGGAGGCTGATGCAAGTGTGGACTATGGTGTTTAGATGTGTGTTCATTGGCAATATTGAGTTAATCTATAGATTTTCGCAAGCTTGTATGTGTTTGGGATTGCAGGTTTTTGAAGGGAACTGTGTTCCGATAAGATAGGAAGTAATACTCTTGTGATTACTTATTATTGTTATCTATAGTAGAATGCTTATGAGTTTATGATTATTCTTGTTTGAATTCATATTTTTATTGAGCGCCTATCATTGGATAACACCGGCATTTAATCCCCATTTGCTAGTTTTGTAGATCTTTTTATAGGTTGCTTAAGCTGGAGTTTTGGATGAGCATGTTAGCTCTACTTCTACGCCAGTAACTCTTAAAGAAAGGACTTCATCCCACAGGCAACACTTTGTGAATACTTTCTCGCTTTTCTATTTCTATCATTCAAACTTGGTGATGCCCTTATGTCACAAAATTTTAAACTTTCTTTTGCGGTTACTTTTCGTAGTGCATAGTTAAATCTCTTTATATATCAAAGAATATTTTATAACTCTAATTTATATATGCACTTAAAAGGTTCAGATCTGATTATTAAAGTAGCATTTTTGCCGGATCTAACCATCAAAAAGTACTAGTTTAATATATAAAAAAATTCTATCTTTAAAGTACTTGAACTTTTGGTCAAAATTTTTATGTTTTAATCCAATGTTCCCCCAAGTTTCCGGGACGCGGGAGCGGGGAAACGCACATTGGGGACGTGTGGAGACCACCCCAAATTTTAGTGAAATTCGGGGGGGGGGCGAGGGGGCAGGGGGGCGTCCAAGTCTTAATAAAAAATAATATTATAAATTATTAAATCCCAGCAATAAAAGTTCAATGATTCATCCCATGTAAACTACTAAAAGAGGGGGGGGGGGCGTCTGGGAGCCCCCCAGTTTCATGAGGGGGCGTCTGGAAGCCCCCCAGTTTCAGGAGGGGGCGGGAGGGCGGGGGGGCGTCTGGGAGCCCCCCTTCACCAGAGCGCGCCGCAGAACAGGGGACACGCCCCCTTGTGCGTTTCCGAAAGTTTCCTAATTTTGGGGACGCTGGAAAACGTTTCCCCAGAAACACCCGAGCCCCCGAGGCTTAGGGAGCGAGGGGGGCGCGTCCCCAACCCTGGGGGGCGAGTTCCCGTGTAACACTGTTTTAATCAATGTTATCGAAACTGGACCAGTCATCAAACCAGCAAAGCCCAAAATGTGAATCGTACCGGAACCGACAAAAAACCGAGTAAAAAACCGGTTGACTAAAAAATACATAAAATATTCATATTTTGTAAAAAAACATATATGTTCAAGTGCATACATATGAATCCAAACCATTAATACACAAATATGCAAAATTTCTCATATATATAACAAGTATGGGTGCAAATATCCAAAATAGCACCTAGTGCAATACATCTGTGAGGTTATGAACCAAAGTACATCAACAAAGAGGCTCTAAATGGCCCCTACAATCCAAAAATAAACCATAGTACTAATGAATAACAATAAAGTGATCATATGGCACTACCCTACTAGCCACTATTACTAGAGTCTAGTGTCTAGTAGTCTACTACTCATCATCGTCCTCCTCATCATCGTCCTCATCCTCTTCCTCTTCATCCTCTTCAAGAGTGGAATTCTGAGCCCCACTTGGTTCCCCTGGCCTTGAAAATGGAACCTCTGGAGGTGGGTCCAAATCCAACCAAGAAAGGTCTTCATTATCAAATACTAGTGCTTCAGTCTCCACAACCCACTCTGATGATGGATCAAAGTCATCCAAGGTTATGTTTCCTGATGCTGGTGTCTTGTTCAACAACTAGTTACGCCTCAACCTAAGATTGTACTGGACATAGACCATATCATTCAATCGTTTGTGTTCCAAACGATTTCGTTTCTTGGTGTGTATACGCTCAAATACACTCCAATTGCATTCACATCCAGAAGCACTGCATGGCTAGCTCAATATTCGAACTGCAAAAATTTTCAAATCAGTGCAGCTCCCACCAAACTGCCCCCACCAATAGGCTGCAATAAGAGTTGAATGCAAACAAGTTTCAACAAATGGCTTTGGAAATTTAACGCATTCTTTACAATGGATAATATAATTTGAAAACTTTGAAAATTCTTACCCAGTGGATCCTTGGATCTGCCTCGTATGGCCATGCTCATGCCAAAGCTGCCCATACTTTCATTGAATTGCAGTAGCTTACTGTGTATCTCATCTTGTATCCTGGGATCAGGAACCATGCACTCAATGCATCTATACAATCCGTCTTTTACCTCCCCATCATCATTGGCTTCAAAGTCTTTTGTATAGTGGTACCTTCAAAAGTTCATTCAAAGTTCAAAACACAAAAAATATTCATCAATGAATTTGAAATTGTAACTTATAACTTTGAAAGGTTGAACTTTAAAGTTTGAAATTAAAAGAAAACTTATAACTTTGAATAGGAATTTTAAGATTTCTTACCTTGGGTTTAAGTAATAGCCAACTGCATGCAAAGGACGATGGAGTTGTCTGTTCCATCTGTCATCAATGATATTCCAAATAGGAAAATACTTCTGCCTTTTATCACCATATGCTTTCTTTATTGCTTATTTGGTCTGATCCATGGCCTCATAAATAAAACCCATAGCGGGTTTATCACCATCTACCATCCGCAACACTCTCACAAGAGGCTCACTGAATAAAACTATCTCTTCTGCCTTTTTCCAAAATGTTTTTTCAAACACTTTGTCAGCAATATCTTTCCCTTAAGCCTTTTGACTCCATTGACATTCACTCCACTCATCGCAAGAAAACATCTTCCGCAAATTGGCTTTTTGATCAACAAGGGATTGCAACGAAAGAAAGTTTGTTGCAAATCGTGTAATGGTTGATCTAACAAGCTCTTTACCCCCAGTGTTCTTCCTCATAAGACTCAAAACCCATGAGTGGTTGTAGATGTACCTAGTTATTGATTTTGCCTGCTCCACACACTTTTTCACCCACTCAATTTTGCCAATATCCTCTAGCATGAGGTCCAAACAATGGGCTGCACATGGTGTCCACCAAATGGTGGGGTGTTTTTCCTCTAACATCCTTTCGGCTACAACATAGTTTGAGGCATTGTCAGTGATGATCTGTACAACATTCTCTGGCCCGACCTCCATAACTACTCCATCCAAAAGATGAAATAATAACTGTGCATCCTTCACCTGATCAAAGGCATCCACAGATTTAAGAAACATGTTTCCTTTTGGGCAAGCAATCAGGAAATTGATAATAGTGCAGGATTTTCCATCAATCCATCCATCAGACATTATTGTGCACCCTGTTTTACTCTAGGACTGCATGAACTCCTTCAAATATTCATCTATTCTTTGAACTTCATTTCATAAAAGGGGTCCTCTGATATCATGAAAACTAGGGCCTTTGAAGCCTGGACCACATGAAACTATAGCATCTATCATAGGTTGATAATAAGAAGAATTTGTTGCATTGAAGGGTATGTCTGCATCATACCACCATCTAGCTATGCATTCCCAAGCAACCACCTTCTCCACCTTCTTCCATTTAGCATCAATGGTGGGCTGAGCACCAGGGGTAGTGCGAGGCACAAAGAAAGAGTCAAGACATCTACTGTTGGTGGTGGTAGTACCCGGGGTACTACGTGGCCTCTTCAGGTTCAAATTAGATGCTCTACATCGACCTCTCTCCCTAACAGGAAAACTGGAGGATTCTTCAAAACTAGTCAAATGACCTTGAGGGGTTTCATAATCACCACCCTCAGAATCATAGTCAATCTCATCCTCAAATGGCATTAAACTTCTCCCTATGTCTTCTTGAATCTTCTTTGTCTTGGCTTTTTCTTCTTGGTAGGCTTTAATACTACTTAGCATCTCTGCTCTAAAATCGTCAGAGACTTTCCTACAAGGTTCAACATTGCCTCTAGCACCAGCTAAGTGTTGTTTTAACCAATGGATGCCTCCCCTGGCTATTTTCTTCCCACAATAATTGCATATTTTTTTCCCGCCATCATCCAATTGGCAATGAACCCATGCCGCATCCTTCCTCTCTTTTGGAGCCATGGCGAACAAAAGCTGGAAATAAAACCCTATAATTTATTAATAACTTGTTAACTAAAAAAAAAAAAATTAAGAGAAAAGTCTTGAGACTTGACATACCTTTGAGAGAGAAGAAGAAGAAATGAAGGAAAGCTTGAATGGAATTGTCGCTACCAAGAGAAAAAGAGGATGCTGATCCGTGATAACAATCCACAAATTCTACACAAAAGCCTTCAATAACCTCCAAAACAGTACATGTAATAGCTCCAAATCTGCTACAAAAAATTATGCTTCTAATCTCCTCCAAATCCTCGCTACAAAACACACTTGACTATGCCCAACAAGTTCTTGGAAACCACCGGTAAAACTCAGCTGCAAAAGACTACACAACTGCCCAACAAACCGTGCTCTCAAGATTGCCAAACTGATAGCAATGAGTAGTGTGAGTAATGTAGGGAGTGGGGGGGTCTTTAAGTAGTGTTAGGATAGGCTTAGGGTTAGGTTAGGAGCATTAGTTAGGTTGTAGTTTTTGTTTTTTTTAATTTAAAATCCGTGACTCCCTGCACGCAGCCGTACGGCAGAGTACGGAACCAGCCGGTTCGATGCCCGGTTTGGTCAAAGATCCAGTTTTTTCAAATTTTTTTTAGTGACCAAACCGGTCAACCCTGTGAAGCGATCAGACCGGCCGGTTTTGCCGATTCCGGTCCAGTTCCAATAACATTAGTTTTAATATGATTATCTAGCATATTTGACCAAACATTGTTCGTTGTCTTGCAGCAAAAGTTGTCTGAACAAAGAGGCACTCTGCAAATTTTTGAAGATCTAAGTCAAACCGGAGATCTTTCTTCTCACATTTCTCTCATTGCCCATTTTTCTAAGGCCCTTCATTGTAAATTTGTGTTTCCTATTCTACAAAGGAACAAAAGTAGTTTATTTTTCAAAATCATTGTAAAAAAGAGAAGCAT
This sequence comes from Pseudotsuga menziesii, assembly GCA_001517045.1. Classification (NCBI taxonomy): domain Eukaryota; kingdom Viridiplantae; phylum Streptophyta; class Pinopsida; order Pinales; family Pinaceae; genus Pseudotsuga; species Pseudotsuga menziesii. The sequence continues at coordinate 128,818 of LPNX011082204.1, read as the reverse complement.
GTGGGCAGTCAAGTGCCCACTGGGCAGCCAAGTGTGCACTTTTTTCATTCTTTTTAATTTTTTCAATTTCTTTCAAGTTTCTTAAAGTAAAATTAACTAATCCGGTTGTGTTCTCGGTTCGAGAGTATCGACGCTGTGATTTAAAAAGCTCACATTTAGTTCTTAAGATACTTAAAATTTACAAGACTTCATTCTCCGTATTCCCTTATGACCACTGCAGGCCTTTGGCTGGATCAGTGGGACAATCAAAAAGGGATTGAAGTGACTAGTAATTAGCAGTGTTCCATGGGGGCGCGCCTCCCAGGGTCAGGGGCTTGCCCCCTACGCTTCCCACGACCCGGGGGCTAGGGGGCTCCATGGGAAACGTTTCCCAACGCCCCCCTTTCTGCGATACTTGGGGAAACGCAGGTCTAGGAGTTTCCCAGATTGGGGGGCTCCCACACGCCCCCTCCTGAAAATGGGGGGCTCCCACAGGCCCCCATTGCCCTTGATTTTTAAATTTTTTTACTTAAAAAAAAAATAGTTCATCTTAAATTTTAAGCTATTACACTAAATGGTCATTTTAAAACGAAATAGAAACAAATAAAAAGAAACAAACATCAATATGATATGCTTGGCTATAACGATTACATTAAATTACATTAAACTCTTCGAGAACATAAGCATGCTAGTATGCAAATGGTGATGGGATGAGGAATTGATATGTTTATATGTTAGGGTTCATATTTTTATTATTTTTCTTTTTTTTATAATTTTGGAGACCGACCCCCCTATGTTAGGGACCTCGACGCCTCCCCGCTCCCCCATCCCCCAAAATACCCCAAAATTTTGGGATGTCTCTACACGTCCCCAATGTGCGTTTCCCCGCTCCCACGCCCCCGCGTCCCAAAAACTTGGTGGAACACTGGTAATTAGTGGAACACTTCAATTAATCCTGACAAGTGAAAATCCGACACTTCATTCGACTTTACCAGTTTGTGGGGAAATTTTGCAAGTGAAGCGAGAACCACTAGAAAGTGACCGTGGGGCACCGTTAGGCTACACCCTCGTTTGGTGTAGTGTTGAACACAACCCCACGACACCATCTAGCCCACATGTCACTGTGAGAGCCACTCCTTGGTAAATCCGAACATATTCCTCGTACCCTCGGGTATACCTAGAATACCATTTCCCCATAATAACAAACATCATTACCACATTCTTAATAAAATTTACCAAGAATTGACCCACTCCCTAACTACTCATTTTATGATTCTAAAACTGACCAACCAAGACAACTACAATACTTCTCGAGACTTCACTAGCAACCCCTTTACACAAGCACTATGTTGTCGCCTAATACACACTTTAGGGCACAAGAAAGTCAACAACCTGCTATGTTTGTCCTTGGGGGCAAGTGAGAGCTGGAGACCACTGTCACCACAGTCCACAACTCCTCCGTTTAGGCCAGATCCTAACAGAGCCAAGGGTGGTAGTCCCTACGGAAGACTATATTCCTAAGTTTATTAACAATTGAGTTAAAATGATCTTTATTATTAGGTGAAAGGCTTAGGTTTTACTATTTACTAAGGATGACAATCAGCCAATGCAAATGCAATATTTCTCAAATGACAATCAAGCCTTTATTCAGATACAACCAGTGCCTAAAGAGTGGAGTCAGAGAATGCAGCCTTTAATGAGATGCAATCTAGGTTAATTATCTCACAGGTTAAATGTTATCTAACAATGAGATGAATAAACAAATAGATGATACAGTTATAAACAGTAATGAATCAAGAAATCTAAGTAATGTACAAATGATCTAAATTTATCAGTATAAACAAATGAACAAGTAAAATAGTTAAAGTTTAGGCAAATATGAGCCAGATTTACAAGTTATAGAGAAGAGATAGCAGAAGGAAAATGCCTTATATGAAATTTATTGAACCAACAGTAAATTAAAATGGAAAGACTTTAAGTTGAATTACTTGAAGCAGTTAAACAAATGTTATTGAGTTATTAAGCATTCACCACATAAACAATTACAGAACTGAAAGTAAAGTGTTGGAGTGAAAAAGTATTGTAAATCCCTGCTGGAGTGTAGAGCCTGTTTTGCAATGCTCCTTGTTCTTTTTAGTAAATTTTATTACAGTCTTTCTTCTTGTATTAGGTTTTCAAACAGTGGTGTGTCTACCCCTACCACGTATCCCCTTAATCCAAAGGTGGAGTGTTGCTGGGCTCAAAACAATGGGAACAAGCCCACCTATAGCTCACAGATCAAACCCCCAGTGCCAGGCGCCCAACAAGAGAGGACGCGAATGCCATGAGAGCCCCCTCAGTCTCTCACCCCCCGTGGCTTCCAAAGGTCACTAGTTTTCAGTTGGATTAAAGCAATAATGTGATGGATGCCTATTACAAAAACTCCTCTACCCCCTGTCGTATCTCGCGAGTACCTTGAAGGGTGATAATCGAGTAGAGGAACAGGGGCTAAATTCGTTGTTGGTTAATTTTAGGGGTAAATTTTAAATCTTGTAGTGGTTAAGCATGCAAGTAAATTTTTAAAACTATCAACAGGGCTCAACCAAACGGTATCCCTTATGGGAGGTGCTGGTACTTGAACCCTGGACTGGTAAAGCAAATGTGTTTGGTAGAGAAATACATAAACAAACAAGGCAGTGTTATCTAATTAAATCTAAGCCCCTGTCTTTCTACTTTTCATACCCTGATCCGAGTTCCCTAAATGGAGATAACAGATAAAGACAAATGATACACCGAAAGGCAAGTTGTAAAATTACTTCTTTGCAACAAAAAGTAAATCTAACTAAGTGCTTGGAAATAAAAAGAACAGAAACGAAAGAACTACTCTAAACAATTAACCTAACCACACATCAATCCCTCTAACAGAGATGGTGGGTAAACAGAAAGCAAAGACTAGATCTACTTGCAGAAAAGTAAATCTCACAACTAGTGTTCTACCCTATCACTACTCTAACTTCATATACAAGATTTACAAATGATTTTAAAAAGCTTTGAAGAATACCCCAAGAGTACTACTCTTTGGGGTTTACAAATGATAGAAAAGAGAGGGAAAAATGGGGTTTTGGACCCCTTTTTGCACCCAAAACTTTTAGGGCCCTTTTTCTGATGAAATTTTGGCAATACCTCCTCCTTCCCTATGTAAAAACCTGCAAAAAACAGTGACCTACTTCGCTGAAATTTACAGCAGAAAACACTACAAAAAGTATGTTAGAAGTTAGCCCCAAAAACTCAAAAAAAATAATGCAAAAACCTGCTTTGTAAAACTTGAACTTTTGGTGGCTTAAAAATGGGTTTATAGGCCCTGAAATGACAAGTAAATTGCATATTTATAATACCAAACTAATCTACTATGAATGAAAGCCCTAACACAAGGATTTTATTCACTATACAGTGAATAAAACCTAGTTTTAAAACAGTGACAAAAATATGAGCGAAAATGCAAAATACAAAATGAACCCCTAAATAAATGAATGGATCTTGAAGATAAAATGCAAGATAGGTGCTTGGCCTGGGAGGCCCTCTTCCAAACCCTTGGATCTGCAAAATAACTATGAGAAATCTACAAAATACAGCAAGAGGTGAGCAAAAGAAAAAGATCTACAAAGACCTTTGTAGATCTAGCTAAAACTACTCACAAATAGATGTAAATAACCATTCACAACTAAATCCCCTTTGCAAGGAGCATCTATGCATGTATAATGAAAAATAAACTCAAAAAATGAAAATATTATACCTCAGATTTGAAAATAGAAAGCCAACACCATGAGACAAGTTTCTCCAAAGATTTCACTTGATTTTGGCCCAACTAGGGCAAAGCTTGATACAAAAGAGCCTCTTAGGGCTTGAGCAAAATGAGCAAGAGAAATGTGAGAGAAGAGGAGAGAATTTGGTAGCATAACCTTAGCATGAGAAAATTGTGTGGAGTGAGGGAGAGGAGCCCTCCTTTTATAGTTGAAGAGGTCTCAAACCCACTCCTAAATCAAGGGTCCAAAACAAAGATCTAAACTCTAGCTCTCCTCCACCCTTAAATCTAGGTTTGTTGACTTTGAAAGCCATCCACCAATCATAAGCAAGGGGGCCTCTTCAAATCAATAGTCAAAAAGATAGATCCATGTCACAATGAAGCTTAACCCTTAGATCTAGGGTTTCCATGACTCAAGTGGGGCCTCCTTTGACTCAAATTTTGATTTTATTATTTTTAATTTTTATCTTTTTTTTTATCTTTTATTTTTTAATCTTTTAATCTTAAGTTTTAATCTTATATTTAATCTTATATTTAATCTTTTATTTTTTAATCTTCTAATCTTTTATTTTTAAGTTTTAATCTTATATTTAATCTTTTATTTTTTAATCTTTTATTTTATCTATTATTTTTAATTTTTATCTTTTTATTTTTTAATCTTTTACTTTTTTTATTTTATCTTTTATTTTTTATTTTTTATCTTTTATTAAGACAAGAGGGGCGCTCCACTTAGGAGATCTTCAAAAATTTATTTTGACCGTGGGGGGGGAATTATTTAAATGAAATGTTGACTATGCTTAGCCACCCCCTAAACTTAATAACCATGGCCTTATTTGATTTTTTCCTTCAAAATCAAATAATTTAATTTTTCACCCTAGGAAATTAAATTAATTTCCTAGGAAAAAATACCTTGTCTTAACCAAAATTGATCTAACTTCCTAACCTCTTGTCAGAATGACATGAGACTTGAACCAATGGCTTAGGGGGTGTCATAGCATTTTCATTTGCATTCAGAGCCCTTATTACAAAATGCCAAGGTTCAAGAGATTACATTATTACATCAAAACTTAATTAATTAACCACCAAATGATAAAGTTAATTAATTAGGAAAAAATCAAAATTAAAATTAAAACCCTAACGAAATTCCGCAAGACTACAAGATATGGCTAGCATGGTCATGGACAACAACTTAAAACCTTAGCCACCTCATGGGCTTGATTCACCACTTTGGAGGATTGGTGAGTGAAAAACCCAACCAATTAAAATTGTTAAATGACAAAATCAACTGGAAGGGGAAAAACACACTCGGTGAAGGGGACTTCCCTGATAATAAAGTCCATGGTGACATCCTTAGAGGAATGACCCATGCTGACATATAAAGTTACATTAATTATCCCACGTAGGGGAGCGAACATTCCATGTACAAAGGAGCAAATTGCCCTGCAAAAGTGAAAAATCCATAGATTTTTCCATGGAATGCACAATAATGCAATGTTCCCCCAAGTTTTCGGGACGCGGGAGCGTGGGAGCGGGGAAACGCACGGTGGGGGCGAGTAGAGACTACCCCCAAATTCTAGGGAAATTCGAAGGGGGCGGGGGTCGGGGGGGCGTCGAGGTCATAAAAATATATATAAATTAAAAAAATTATAAATTATAAATGCTAGATAATAATTATAAATATCATAAATCCTAACAATGTAAATTAAAATTTAAAAACTAGTAATTTAATGATAATCTAACAAGCATGTTACAAACATACACAAGTGACAATTCAATGATTAACTTTAATGACAGAGACTTTTCTAGCTTTCCCAAGGTATAACGGTGCCCTAACATGAGCTGATATGTCTTTGCATATTATTGTGCAAGCACAGAATATTCAAATGGAGATTAGTAAATTGCAGCAAAGCTTGGAGTTTTAGATCAAGGCCCTTTCTACTACAATCCATGGAAGCAAGTTCTGAAAACAAATATGAATACGATTTGGTACAGGTACAAAAGAACTAATAAAATTAAAATAAAGATGTATATATTTCATAGACACAAAAACATCACATATCACAAAGTGATATAGTAGAACTATATTTATATATACAGTGTATTGACACTGTCTAATGTTTAAACTTCCAACTTTATGCAGGTATTCACAACAGAACTAAGCAAATGTTAATGTACGAAAATAATAACTCAAATGTTCGACAAGTCTTCATAGGAGAATTAAGGCTACACCCTACAAGCATCATGACACATTGTGGCTGCGCGCTACTGCTCACTATTAAAATCTGGTTGCAAGCTAGATTCTAAACAGAACTTCTAAGTACTTGAATTTATTATATTTGGAGCCTGGACTCTGGATATAAAACGTAGCAGAAAATGAGAGGATATAATTGCCTGGTCATGGCCCAGAACACAGCCCAGAAACACATTACACAGCCAGTACTATCTCTTGGAAAATCACTGGTATTTAAGAATTTAAGTTTCAGAACGCACAATAAACAATTAAACTCTTTGAAATTGTGATATAGAGATTAACCAGATATTTTTTAATTTCGAATTTTAAAAAATTTTAAAATGCAAAATCGTGGGGGGGCATGTGGGAGCCCCCCCGTCTTCAGGGAGGGGCGTGTGGGCACCCCCCACAAGTGGGGCAACGTTCAGAGCTAGGAGGCGCGCCCCCTCCTGCGTTTCCTGAAGTTACGCTTTTTTGGGGGCATGAGGAAACGTTTCTGGAGGAGCCCCCAAGCCCCAGGGGCGTGGGGAGCGAGGGGGGCAAGCCCCCGACCCTGGGGGGCGAGTTTCCGTGGAACACTGCAATAATGTACATCGGTAATGTACATGAACATGCCATCTAGTCGAAATAGGTGGGAAACACACTCCATTAGCATTGGTCTATCTGGCAATCTTATTTATTTTTATGCTTAATTTAATCAATGTGTTGTGTGGAATGTTATTTGATATGCTAGTCATTTAAATTATTTGTAGATCATCTTAATTTCGACATTTTATTTCATCTCATCTCCTAGACTAATTGTTTTATTTTAAAGATTAAACACCATAGTTTATTTTACTAAGGACCACCCCCCTTGGCTTCGCTAGGAGAGAGCCTAGACAGAGGAGTCAAGATCAAGTGACAGCACTTGACTCTTGCTTGCCCCCAAGGTCGCACCCAATGGCTTGAAAATTTATGCCACGTGACCCGAGGTGCGAATTAGGTGGCAACAAGGTCTAAGACATCTTTTAATTTAATTTTTCCGATATTGTAATCACAAGTAATAAAGAAAGCAAGTCGGCTACACAACGCCCACAATTTATTCCCCCTGGGGGAATTGGTAGTGTCTCTTTCGTCACTTGAATTTTTCTAACAATCACACGCACACAATCCGCTTTCTTTGAAGGTTGTTTTAGTTAGTTGTTTCTTTTCATTTCCATCTTTTAAATTGTTTAAATAATTTTGTTCCCTCGCTCGTTGCCACGAAGTATGCTCTCTCCACCAACCAAAGGCTTCTTGTCGATTATTGGTAGATGATCAAAAAGTGACACATAGCTTGTGGATTCTTTTAGGCTTTAGTTTTTAATTTTGTTGCCACAATATTTTTGCTTTAGTATACAATTGGAACAAACATTTTGCCATTCCGGTGTATGCTCTTGCCCATTGCAGGTTCGCCCTGAGCTTTGGGATAACCAAAAGTAGGACTGCACACTGATCAATTCTTCACATCTAAATAATTAATTCACAGTAACAACAACCTTCTAAACATTGTGAAAATCCAGCACAACGCCTTTTGACATTATTGGGCAAATTTCTCAAAGGAAGCGAAAACTACTGAATAGTGACCTCGAGATATAGTTAGGCTACACCCTTGTTGGTGTAGTGTTGAACACCTTCTCAAAGACTCCGATTCAACTCACATTTCTGAGCGAGAAACCAATTTTGTCATCTCTTCGAACATATTCTCAGTACTTCATAAGTATATCGAAAATCCCCCTTCCCTTAAATCAACTCATCTTTAATAATTAAAACTGACCAAGACACATTGCAAAACTTTTCCTTTTTCAGCAGCATTTTTTACTCCATTTGGCACTAATCTGAGTACATAACAATCTTATTTTCATTTGATTATCAATTTTGTCAATATTAATCTTTATATACTCATGTTATATGTTGTTGAACGTTTATACAATTTTGCATCAGTCTTGCGACAGAATTACTTACCAAAAAAACCTCCTAAAACAACTTAATTTCATCATTAACAACTAAAATATAAAGAGCCTTAGTTGAACTCTTTCTTAGGGACCACCCCCCTTGGCTTCGTTAGGAGTTTGGTTTAAACAAAGGAGTCAAGATCAAGTGACAGTACTTGACTCGAGACTTGCCCCCAAGGACACACCTAGCAGCTTGAAGATTTCTGCTGCGTGTTATCACATATATAGTAGTCGGGCTACAATATTCTATTTTTCAGATACAGTACATTTTTCAGCCAGATCTCTTACATATGGGACGCTGAGATGAGCAATTTTGATGGATCATTATTTTATTTGTGGACTATTGTACTCTCCCATGTCAAGATTGAGTCTCCCGGACACTCAGATTTGAGGACCGATGTAGCCATTTAGTCATTAGAGAGCAGTTATTGATGCCCAGTTTTATATCAGTGCTTTCTCATTGGACAGATGATGTTTCAGATCGATTATATGCATGATTATGACTCAGCTTTTATTATATTGTGTGGTTATCATTGCTCTTATACTCATCTTTGTGACATTTATTAGCATGTAGTGTCATGATCTGGCGATCATAATTATATGGACTTGGATGTATTTGTATTATGTATTGATGTCCCTACTCTGACTGTGAAGTTCCTGATTCATACTCATTGGTTTTACCCTCCTTAGGGAGAATAGAGGTAGTCATTCCCACCATTGTTTTGGCTTGCTAGTGTTGGCTTCATCATCCATTGTCTCCACCCATCCATTACCTTCCAGTTTTGTTTCCAACCCGACTTATTACTTGACTTATGGCATGGAGGACCTTTTCCCCGCTAGAACCTTTGTTGGACAAACCTCCCTGTTTATATTGTGTCTCGACTCTGAGTTGGTGACAAAACTTGCCTTTGGTGAGTTGGATTGTATGCCTAAATCATTCTGGTCGGTTGTCCCAATGTTTGGCACTGTGCAAAACTCTCCCTGGTCACTTGAAATGTTGTTGCCTAAAACTGAAAGCTCATGTACTACTTATATTGGAAATGTTTATATGCGCCCATGGAAAATGAAAATGCTAAGAAATATGTTTCTTAACATATGTGAAAAAAGGCAAGAGCAATGAAATGCTAAAATACTCCTTTAAGGGTATAAGAAAAGGTCCAAAAAGGCAATGGTTAAATATATGTTATATCCAAATATTGCTAACCTGGTAAATTTGAAAATGTCCTAGATGAAAGCTGCAATTAGCTGTGCTTTTAAGCACTGGTGAAGTCCCCAAAAGGACATGTTGCCCACCTATTTCGACTAGGTGGCAACTCCATGTACATGAAGATGTACATAATTGTACAAATTGTACCTTGGAAAAATCTGAGGATTTTTTCACTTCTGCAGGGCAACTGCCCCTTTGTAAAACGAAATGTCCGCTCCCCTGCGTGGGAAAATTAATGTAATTATATGTGCTAGTGTGGGTCATATGATATGGATGCCACACCATGGAACTGGTTGTTAGGGAAGTCCCCTCATCGAGTGTTTTTTCCCTTTCCAATTGATCTTGTTATATAAACGATTTTAATTGGTTTGGTTTTTCACTCAAAATCCTCCAAAGTGGTGACGGGCGTTCTAACAGTCAAGTCCATGGGGTGGCTAAGGTTTCAAAATGTTATTCATGACCATGCTAGACATTTGTATAGAGTCTTGCGGAGTTTCGTTATGTTGTTGTATTTTTATTTATTTTTTCTAGTTAATTAATTTCACCCCTTGGTGGTTAATTAACTAGGTTTTGATGTAATAATGTAATTGCTCAAGCATTGGCATTTTGTAATAGGGGCTATGAATGCAAGGTAAATTGCTATGAAACCCCCTAAGCCACTGCTTCAAGTCCCATGTCTTTCTGACAAGTGGTTGAGGAGATAGACCATTTTTTACTGAGCAAGGTCTATTTATCCCAGGGAATTAATTAATTTCCCTAAGTCAAAATTCATATTATTTGATTTTGAAGGAAAAGATCAAATAATGCCATGGTGATTTTGTTTGGGGGTTGCCAAGCCTAGAAAAATTTATTTCAAATTTTTCCACCCCCCCATGGCCAAGATATGATTTTTTCAAGATTATTTTTAATTTTTCCTAAGTTAAAAATGGGAAAATTTAAAAATTAAATTGAAAAATTAAATCTAAGGTGAATTAAAATTTTAGCCTAAGTCTAAAGGTTAAAATTTTATTTTGGAGCAAATGCCTAAAGTCAAAGCCAAGTTTAGTGGTTTAAACACTCACTAAAGTGGGGCGTCAAGGTAAAAAGGGGCTAATTTAAGAGGGCGCCAATGTAAAAAACCCATATTTAGTGGAGGACGCTACCATATTTAGTGGGGCGCATGCATGTAAAAGGCCATATGTAGAGGGGCGCTACTAAATATGGAGAGGGCGCCACATGATAGAAGGGACACCATATTTGGAGGGCGCTAGCTCTAATGGAGGAGGCGCCACCATATTTAGAGAAGGCGCTACCCCAATAGGAAAACATCAAGCCATAAAGGGAGGCGCTACCATGGAATGGAGGGCGTCTACATTTAGAGGAGCCGCCACATCTGGAGGAGGGCGGCCACATATGGAGGAAGGCGCCTAGCTTGGGACCACAAAACTCATCTAAAGGTGGACGTTAAAGTCAAATACCTAGATCTAAGGGTGTAAAATGCTTAAGACATGGATCAAGCACTCAAGCCATAGATCTAAGGGTGCAAAATCAAATACCTAGATCTAGTGGTGAAGATTTAACCTAGATCTATATCTAATCTCGGCCATTGATCTTCAAGGGGTTGGGGTCTTCCTCAACTATATAATGAGGGTCTCACTCCCTCATTTCACAACTTCATTCATGCTATTGTTATGCTGCCGGAATCTTTCCCTACTCTCTTTTCTTATTCTCTCAAGCATTTGGCCCAAGCCTCTTGCCATTTTTTGTATTGAATCTTGCCCTAGTTGGGTTGTAATAGAAAAATTCTTTGGAAGGACATTGTGCTACATTCTACATTCTTCATGATCCATTTTTTGTGAGGTAACTTGTATCTTTTTTTAGTTTTGCATATTTGTATTAGTCTAGCTAACTCTCCACAAATTATTTTGTGGAAAGATTAGAGAGTAAAAGTATTTTTACCCTCTTTTGTGAATGGTTTAGCAATTTTTCTTCAAAGTATTTTGCAGGGATTGTTAGACATTCATCGCTGGGCTTACATATTTTTGCAGATCTAGATTTGTTTGCAGATTTTCCAAGCAAGGATATCTCTCCAGGGGTTTCGTCTTTTCAAATTTCAATTCGGCCATTTTCATTTTTCCTTCCTGAAACTGAGTTTTATTCATTATATAGTGAATATAACCCTTGTTTTAGGGCCCCCATCCATTATATATTAGTATAAGCTTTTAATTCTACTGTTTATATGTCATTTCCAGCCTAGAAACATTCATTTTCAGCCACTAAAATTTCTGTTTTTCCATTTTTTTTAAAGTTCAGATTTTTCTGTAAAATTTCTAGGTTGTACACTAAATTGTTCTAACTTTCTGTTTCAGTTTTCTGCAGTAATTTCCAGCAAGTAAGTTGCTGATTTTTTGCAGGTTTTATGCACAGAAAAAGGGGGTGATGCTGCCCTAAATTGCCCAGAAAAACCCAGCAAAAATTTGGTCCAAAAGAGGCCCTAAACTACACTTCTTCTCTCTCTTCTATTACATTGTAAACCCCAAATGAGAAGTTCTCTTTGGGATATTTCTCTGCTGTAAATTTGTATAAGTAGTTGCTTAGAGTTAGTTTTATTTACAAGTTATTTCTCTGTTTACCCACCTATCTTTGTGACAGACCACCATCTCTGTCACAGAGATTGAAGTGAGGTTAGTTTACTCAGTTTCATTTTTCTGTTTACCCACCTATCTTTGTGACAGACCACCATCTTTGTTACAAAGATTGTTGTGAGGTTAGTTTACTACTTTAGCTAGTTGTATTTTCCTTCAAGTTTCAGTAAGTTTTATTTTCTGTCAAAAGGGTAATCATACAACCCATCTATCCTGTGTATCCTCTATCCACTTGTCATCTCCCTTTAGGGACTTCAAGTTGGGTATGAAAAACAGGAAAAGTGGGGGCTTAGCTTATTTAAAACAACTTTTTTTTCTGCTACAATCTTCATATTTTATTTTCCAAGTCCAAGATCAAGTACCAGCACCTCCCATAAGGGATACCGCTTGGTTGATCTTGTTGATAGTTTAAAATAAACTTTGTATGCTAATCACCAAATATTAAAATTTACCCTCTAAAATTAACCAACAAAAACTTCAATATTTCCTGCTCCTCTACTCGGTTATCACCCTTCGGGGTACTCGCGAGATACGACAGGGGATAGAGAAGTCTTAGTTTAATAGGCATCCATCTTGTTATTTTTTAAGTTGATTAAAAACAGTGCCCTCAGAGGCGACTTGGGGTAGTAGACCGTGGGGGGTCTCTAGGCGTTTTACGTCCCCCTTGTTGAGCACCAGGGCATTAGGGTGACCTGTGAGCTATGGGTGGGCTTTGCTCCCACTTTGTTGAGGGCAACAGCATTCCCTCTTTGACTTGAGAAATACTGGATTGGGGTAGTCACACCACCGGTTCGAAAACTGAACTCCAAGAAGAAAAACATTAATAAAATCTACCTAAAATAAACCAAGAGACATTGCAAAACCGGTTCTATAACATTTTTCATTTCAGCACACTTGCACTCCAGCATTTTACTCCAACACTTTACTTTTAGTCTCATTTACTTTTCAGTTTTATTTACTTTCAATTCTGCAATTGTTTATGTGGTGAATGCTTAACTTTTGTTTAAACTGCTTCAAGTAATTCAACTTAAAGTCTTTCCATTTTTCATTCACTGTTGATTTTCATTTAAGGCGTTTTCCTTCTGCTATCTTTTGTCTATAACTTGTAAGTCTTGTTCATTTGTTTATACTGATAAATTTGGATCATCTGTACATTGCTTAGATATCTGGATTCATTATTGTTTATAATTGTATCATTTATTTGTTTATTCATCTCATTTGTTAGACAACTTAACCTGTGGGATAATTAACTTAGGACTGCATCCATTGAAGGTTGCATTCTCTGACTCCATTCTTTAGGCACTGGTTATAAATAAAATGATTGACTGTCATTTAATTATTGCATCTTGCATTGGTTTGACTGTCATCTCTCAAAACCTTAGCCTCAATCTTAATAAAAGATCCATTTAATTTATAATAAATTAATAAATCTGGAACTTAGTTTTCCTGTAGGGACTACCCCCCTTGGCTCTGTTGGGATCTTGCCTAAACGGAGGAGTTGTGGACTGTGGTGACAGTGGTCCCCAGCTCTCGCTTGCCCCCAAAGACACACATAGCAGGTTGTGACTTTCCTGTGTCTTAAAGTGTGAATTAGGCGGCAACAGGACATATAGGCCAAAAAGGCCATGGAAATAAATTGAGGATCCTAATGAAACTGGATCAAACTTGACGTAGACATGATGCCTAAGTTGAATAAGCACTCTCTGAACAATTCAACCATTTGTGAGGCACTGCCATTCCTTGTGTTGCTGTTTGTCCCGCATATGGTTATAGTGAGTTTTTCCTTTCCATATCCAAAGTGTCATGATGTTAAGTAGAAAGTCATCCTTTGCCCTAGCCTTGTCAATTTCAGCCTTCACCCTTCACTAGCAAATTGACTACAACTATGAAGTGAGTATAGTCCTGAAAGTCTAGTCTGAGTAATAATAAATAAAGCCCTATATATGTATTTGGTTGATGTACCATCAATGAAATGACTGCTACTTGTTGTGATTGTTGCTTAAATGATCTGTAGAGCATGTCTTAGCCTTGTAGCACTTTGTTGAGGCCTAGAAAATCGCAGGTAACAACATTAGGGATTCTCCCCAATAAACGTTCCCAATTAGCTCGTTATTGTTTGAGATGGGGAATCCGTCGGGTTTACGGTCTAGCTACCGTAGGTCAAGTAACAATTAAAGTGCTTTACCGGTTACGACCCGGTCCACCGTGTATATTTTTAGTTTCTTTACGTTTTAGGTATGATGTGCAAGTGCCTAACTAAATGCAAACAATAGAGATAATGAGGAGGGTCACAATGTGATGCGCAGGTCCTTACCTCTCGTCTTATCTCTCTCGCTTCTAAATCACAAATAGCAAGAAACTAACTAAGACTTACTAACCTATCCCTAGGGAGCAAAACTATCATTAATGGTGAGTAATGTACTGTAGTGCATGCACAAAGAAAAATCACAGATAGCTGTTAACATTTCCTAACACATGAACATCATTAGAAATATGAACAACAAGATAGCTTATTGTTAGTTAAATCATTCATTACTCAATGTGGAAATTTCGCAAAAATAAACCAGAGCACATTCATAACATGAAAAAATTCAATAAGTTAGAACGATCTCACAGTTTATGTAAACAAGCTGAAAAAAAAATAGTTCATATCCAACTGGCCCATAGCAAACATTTGAAAAATCCACAGAACTTCCTCTAGCAAAAACATATGACTCTTTATTGTAAAATGAAATAGTTCTTCTTACAATACTTTCTCAAGATAGTCTGGAAAAAAGGTCCTTTCTATCTAAAACTCTCCTATATTTATACAAAAAAAAACAAAACCCTTGGGCTGCCCCTCATTATCTCTTGAGCTTCCCCAACCTTTCCTTTTCAAAAATTTTGTCCTGTAGCTTGTGCACATAATTAATACAATATATTACATTTTAAATCAATATTTCAAAAACACTTTATGAGGAAGGGCCAGCTTGCTCGCTGATGAACTTCTTCCATGCATGAGTATCTGCTGCTATGCCTTCAAACCCGGAAGGCTCAAGAAATCGAATGTTAATTTCGTATTAGGCAACTTGGGTCTTTACCCCCTCTATCCTAACAGGACTTAGGCGCAATTGGTCTTCTAATAGATGTATGCTCACAGCTGCATGTGCTACCGCATTTTTCAATATCCATTCATCTAGGTCCTTGACCTGCTGGATTTCTTGCTCATCTTCTTGGTACCTGTCCTGTAAATGTTTTAGAAACAATTCATGCTCTGGTAGCACATCCAATCTCTTTTCTACAAAAGTCTGACATCGATTGTATGTGGAGAGCACTCTCCTGCAAAATTCAGCACATGTTGTCTTTGTCTTTTTCACTGTTTTCTTGAACTCCTCGGCTACATTAATTGCAAATTCCAGTAATTCAAATTCCTGCTTTAAAGTTTGTCGATCCTTTACGGCTAGCTCAGCGAGAGATTCCTTATTGGTCTCTACCCAGACCATTCTTCCTTTTAGAAACTCCAATATATCTTGAGACCTATGCAGCAAAATATGAAATGGTATCTACAATTTCTTCTAGCCTGGTGTCTATCTACAAAATTTTGCACCTTTCATTTTCTATCCGTATTTGTATTTGATGGATCATTTTTCTTGGAATCAAAACATGCTCTTTCAAAGGCTGGATGTCGATTTTCTGCTCCATAGCATCCTTAAGTGATGCGGTCAATGAATTTTTCTGCTCTTCTAAGGCTGCTACCTGCATCTGATACTGCTGCTCCTTTTCCTTTGTAGTAGCCTTCTCCATTTCTAGCTCAATAACCCTACTCTCCAACTTGTTCTTCTCTTCACTTAAATTCCCGTATGATAACTGAAGATCATCCTTTTCAATCTTTAACATCTGATGCTCTAGCTGTAGCTTTTGTAATTCAGCTAAGGTAACTTGAGCACTCTTCTCTTTATTCTCTGCAAATATTTCTAGAGCATTCTTATCCGCTTCCAGAGTTTGGCATTCTGTTCTTGAAGTCTTGACTTCGCCCATCATATCTTCATATTTTCTCTTTAGCTTTTGGCTCTCATCTCTTTCCTTCTTTAAAGTTTCCTTCAGTTGGGCCGCATTCCTCCGTGACTGCTCTAGATCAGTCATGAGCTTGTCCACATTGTCTTCAGTTGCCAAGGTTAAAGCTACCCCAGCTCTTGCTATCAACCGTGGATCTTTATGCGTACCATGTACCAATGTTTTATCTGTCACCATTTTTCTTGGCAGTCCCCCAGTATCTACCTTCTTCTCAGTTCTTTTAACGATTCTTTTCTTTTCTTTGTCATAAAAAATGGTATTGAAATCAGGAACCTCCTCCCCTTCGATAGGCATGAAAAGGATCAAATTTATTTCAGAAATTGAAGCTTTTCCTAATATGCTGCCAGAAGATACAATAGATTCCAAGGGATCAAGATCAGATTGTCCTTACTCCTGATCTATTTGGTCTTGTACTCCTTGTGCATCAACTTGCTCTGTAGTCTGCTGATCCTTTTGGGATTCTGTTAGTCTCAAGCCCTCGCTTTTTTCTTGTTTCTTCTTTATTTCAGCTTCTTTTCTTTTTCTTTCTTCTTCTTCCTTCCTAGCTGCTTCTTCAACAACTCGTTTCTTTTCTTCCTTTTCAATTCTTAACCAATTTTCTGCTTCCTGTGCTAATCTTCTAGCATCTTCTTCTCTTTCTTTGCCTCTTCTTCTTCTAACTTCTTAGCCTTTTCTGAAATTTTTCCTTTTCCACCCATAGTTGTTATTTTTTGCTTGAATCTTTCCTTGAGGGCGGTTATGTTCTTTGCATTTCGGAATGTCTCCTCATCTTTGTTCCAGAAATCAGTATATTCAAAATGAATTCCTGCTTCTTTGCAGTAGTCAACTACTTTGTTATGGGAGTCAGTTCTATGAAAATTCATTTCGCCAAAACAAAAATAGTCTAGCTCTTTAACAAATTTTGCTGCCTGCTTTACCCTTGAAAACTTATAGCTTCCAAGTAAGAAAGGTACCGCAGGGTACATTGCCTTCTTATGTTCAAATAGAAAATTGCCTACACCATCAATATACAGCTATCTGATTGCCTCCTTGTGGAGTACATAATCTGTGGCATATTTCAGGAGTAGGGAAGGAGCTCTGGAACCACCATACATCCTTACATATAATCCATCCTCCATCAAATAATAATCCCCAAACTCTTGTATGACTTTAAATGCCTCTTCAGACATGCAATGACATTCATTCAAGAAAATGAGGGTATATAATGGCATAATAAAATGCTCGCAAATTTCCCTATAATAACTATGGTACTTATGTGCCCACAACAATTTATAGGCTGCATATACTGGGGTTCTGTCCTTCTCCCAGTTACACCTCAAAGCAGGAAAAGACTGGGTGCACAATATGCAATCAATCAGGATAGAGCTCATATAAAATTCCGATTTCTTTTGAGATACCCCTCCTAAGGCTACTGATATACATGCAGAGAGACTGTTCGACACTATATTTGCCCAGTTAAAGATGGTTCCTTGGGTAGCCACAAAAAAAATAACCGATATCCAACCTATCTTGAAGCTCTTCCCATGTGCTCTACCAAAAATCCTATTGAGCATCAATGCAATAAACCTGTAGGGAGCATGAAGAATAGAGGTGCCATATTCTCCGGAAGGTCTAGTTCGAAAATTCTTTCCTGGTATCATCATTCTCTTTATAGTTTCTACCAGGTCCATAGCTATCTCCTTCAACCAACTCTCTGTTAGGTAGACCTGTGGTGAAGGTAGATGATATGCCATGGAGACATATGCAGGGCTATATGCAGCATAGCCTTGCTTTGAAGTGTTCTCTAGAATCATTGTCGTCACATCTACGCTAAAGAGAATCCAGCCTATTACTTCTAAACAAGGAAATAATTCGGGCCTCGTAGCTACTTTCATCAAGGCTGACTTCTCGATGTTAGCATAGATCATCGGTTCTTCAAACCCAGCATCAGGTACATTCTGGTTTGAGATCATTCTATAGATTTCTCCCCACTTGTAGTCTGGTTCAACTCCAGTAGTGGCTTTGGTATCTTCGTAGGTAAACTCTACTTTGGTGATTATTTCTACTTCAGGCTCTCCTTCAACCATCGGAGTTTTCTCGACATGCATGCTGTAAAAATAAGTTAAACACAGTCTTTATGAATAAAAGATTTAACCAAAAAAACCCTTCCAAACTACTTCCTAAATCTTCCTAAGCTCCTCTATCTCAAGACCTTAATCGACCGAACAACCTCCGTCTCACACAGGCACTTATCAGACTGATCCTGCCAAGGGATCTCAACACAATTTCTCAATCTCAAAAATACTACACCCCACGTAGCAACTGTCTTCGAGAACAATCGTAATCGATTGAAAAGAAAAACCCTTCTGAGTCCCACGAAAAAAATCGCTGTAAGAAAAAAAGGCTTACCAACCCCTAGCTAATCATGAAAAGACCAAGAAAAGGGTCGTGCAGACGTGCCTTAACAACTCACGCCGGCACAAACGCGTCCATAACGCGTCAAAGGCGTACAGACTCAAATTCCCACAATAATGAGACCTCAAACAGCTAAACCCCCCCTTCAATGTAAAACATCCACGAACTCACCATAAGGAAACAAAAATTCCTAACCTTCCTATGCAGTAAAACCTAACCTGCGGAAAACCTAACTGCTCAAATATCAACCAATAACAGCCAAAATAACAAAACCACGGTTTACCTACTTGGCAGTAGCGATGTAATCGATTGGATGGAACGAAATTCCACAGGTGTAGAGCAGGACGAACGGGATTTCTACAACTGCGTGTGCACGACTTCTCCGGACTGTTTCCACGATACAAACGACACAACCCAATGCGAATGACAAGTCACAAGTCGAATAAAACAATATAACACATGGCCTCTATATATAGAGGCCATGTTAAGTTAAACTTAACATGGCGGGAAACTTATCAATGCAACAAACTTAAATCAATCGGAAGGATAAACTGGAGGATCGCCGAAATGGCAAGCGCAAATAGAACTACGGACCCGGCGATATGTTAAGTTAATCGGACGTCGGAACCACTAAGTTCTAAGTTCGGAACCAAAAACCGATCCTCCTCTACAACGTTGGCAATGTATAGTTATACCATCGAGGGCTTTACTGTTGGAACGGGTATCGAAACTCGGCAACTCTAAGCTCTAAGGAGTCGATGAAAGAACATGATGTTTTCAGAACGTCTCAAAACTAGCCTCCCGCAACGCCGACAATGATAGACACTAGGACTTCGGCTTACTCCGGTCAAATAACCCGACAATGAAATTAACATTATCGGATATCGAAACCGCTAACCACTAGAACTTCGACAAATCGAACCCAAGGAGAAAAAAAAACGAGCTCCGATGTATTGGCGAGGGAGTCTGAAGGTATTCGACAGGCTTGATGGTTCTGCTTCCGCAACATCGGAAGGATAGTCGACTAATCTTCTAATACAGAAAAATGAAACAGACCAAGTTTTTTAAAGAAAATTCTGAACTCAGGGCAGCTTTGGTAAAAATAAAATACAGCTAGGCCAGATTTAATAAAACCAATAATAGGGGGCCCTAAAATTGAAAATTTTGGGGAAAAAAGTTGTAGCTGCAACACACTTGCAGCAGATGGATGATAGTCTGAGTTATATTCTTGGTATCTAGTCATTTCCAGGTGATTATATTGTTTATTGGAAGTTGTTGACGATCAGGCAGAGACCTGGAAAGGGTATGAGTATACACCCTAGATGGATTTCGATTCTCTGAGTCTAATGAGACAATTTATTTTTAGTTCCAGGAACTTGCAGAGATGATCAGGCTCATTTTACCTTTCTGATATAGTTTTGCTTCACATGATGATGTGTCTGAGCAGGGAGATGTTTCATTTGGATCTCCTAGCGCGTTGTATGGGAATAGGGGGTGTAGCCACTTGATTATACCATAGTACCCCCATCCCAGAGAGCTTGGTGGGCTCAGTTTGACAACGCAGACACCCTAGGAGGCTGTTTTGGCAGGTTCACGTTTCCCGAGGCAGATTAATAAATGATTAAATGGCTCTTGAAGAAATCGATTTGGGCTACTGAGGCAAGGAAATGACATGAGATGAGTTATGATGATGAGAGTGATGTCGTTCGCACCTTCTCTAGCAGTTGCAGCACCCGATTGGGCCCACACCTAAATTTGGGCATTTTTATATTATTTTCTAGAGCTTTTGAGAGGCTCACGATTTCCTCAAGGAGGCACAAAGTCAAAGAATTAAAATATTATATTATTTTATTGTGCCATGGAGCACCCATAGGGAGTTAGTTAACACTCCATGGACCCACCATGTGCTTCATTTATTTCTTGTTGAGTGGGGTACCCTCTTTATGGGTGATTTAGTCCACTTTGGTACTTTATGGTTATATTGATCCATGTATTGTATGCTGAGCTCATCTCAACCATTGATTAGAATTTTAATCTTTTAATCTTAGCCACTCGTTTTGAAAGTGGTTAGGATTTTGGTTCTCTCATTTCTATTTAAAGGAGAGAGCTTCTCATTTGTAAAGGGTCTTTGGCTCTTGGATTTGATTAATAGAAAGATTTTTTGTGGATATTTTCTGGATTTGTTTTGCATCTGGTGTTCTTCGATGGTGATTGGAAAATCTTTTGCTTCCTAGCATTCGGAATATTTTGTGAGATCTATACTTTTTTTCGGGATATTTGTCTTCTCTACAGGAGGGCGACTTCATCTTGGGCGATTTTGCAAGGGGACCTCAACTCACTTGGACTGTTTTCATCTGTAATAGGGGGTTTTCATTAGTTTCATTGTGATCTATGATTGCATCTTGTTACTTTTCTGTAGATCTTGCTTTTCTTTCATGATACGGCAAATCTGATATCGTTGACGTTTGCTTGTGCAGGAGAGAGGACACATTAGTCACTTGGAGCAAAACGATGGTCCTAGAACTCACTCATATCTTTCAAGATTGATCAGGATGGCAAGGATCATCATCAACAAGGCATCTACAAGCATTTCCAGGTAAGTCTCTTCTCTTTGAGATCTCATTCCATCGTACCTTCTTTTCTTCAATTTTCTGAAAAAAAACTCCTAAATAATAAAATTCCAAAAAAATATTTAATCGGGGAACCGCTTGATCTTTGAGCAAGCCATTTCTGGGTTTTGTAAATCGAGCATCCCCCTCACTGAATCATCCTCAATGCTACCCTAATTCTGACTGGTATGCCCTAGATCTAACATTTTGACTGCTCACACCCCAGCGCCCCACTGAAAATTTGACCTTTTCCAGAGTTGACTTTTTCTAGAAAATAATTTACATGAGTGTGTAGATCGGGTCTTCCTCATTCCAGGACACCCCCAACGCCGAGCTAGTTCTTGCCAGGTTGCCCTAGATCTGAAAAACTGACTTTCAGCCTCCTAGCCTCCCTCATCAAATTTTGACTTTTCCAGATCTGATTTTTCCTGAAATTTTCTGACTTGGGTTTGTAGATCGGGCCATCCTGATCTCATTTCCACTCCAACGCTGAGCTGATAGTCTCCTAGTGGCTCTCAATCTGCCGATCTGCCTCTCCAAACCCTAGCGCTAGCCCTTCTTCTATTGTTTTCCTTGTAACTTGAAACTTCCAGGCCAAACACTTTTCTGGGTCAATAGATTAGGGCATATCCCAGGTGGGTTCACTGAAACGTTGTGCTGATACTGACTTCATTACCCAAGGCTGAACAGGCACTGATCTCTAAGCATAGCGCTAACCCTTCCTAACATCTTTTCCCCAAAAGTTGACCATTTCCTTGATAATACAGGTAACCTAATACTTTCATATCTTTCACTGAGTCTATCTCCTTGGTACTAGACAGTCCCAACTCTATCCTTGCTCACCCTGTCTCAGTTACGTTTCTCAAGACAGTGGTCATCTTCATTAGTTGCTAGTACATAAACCCTAGAGCTAGGGTTTCCATTTACCTAACACCTTACGTACCTCAAAGCCACATTTGATCTGTTCTGGTGTCTAGGCTGATCTCTCTTGTCGGGAGTAGATCCGAGTCTCCCCCATTGTTGTCTTGGACTTAGATAACATAAAGCGAAGACTACCTTGACTGACGTGACAACCATCCATTTGGGAGTCTAGGCAGTCTTGGTTCCACCTCCTTAGTTGCTTGCCCCTCTACCATCCATCCTGGATCCACCTCACATTGGCAACTACAAGGTTGGTGATAACATTTTGGCGTCGTTGCCAGGGAGGTAGAGGCCTACCTTGGTTCAACATACCTCACCTACGCCATATCTTTTATTGGTGAATTACTTGTGTGGTTCACCTGGCGACTCCACTGAGGACCGTACCCAAAGTATTAATCTTAAGTTCTTGGAACGTGCCATAAATCATAATTCAAATGTATTCTTGAGGCACATGAAGGGATTAACCAAAAACATGATTGAAAATACAAGACAAATAAACGAAAGGGATAGATGGAGGTCAGACTACGGGTATGAGGATGATCTCGAACATGACTATGGGTATGAATCTAGTTATCACAATCTTTATGATACCCACCAACTTCCTCACCCATGCAATAAAGATTTCCCAACCATCCCGAGTGCACCTGTAAGTCGACATGAACCTAGAAGTCAGTCCCAGTCAAAGCCTTATAGCCAAGTAACCAGAGCTATTAAAAAACAAAACAAACAATCTCCTTTTGACTTTTCTGAAATACCAGGAGCACCTCATTCTATGCCAAACGATTACACTAGGAGGTTGCCCCAGTTTAGTGGAAATAATGATATATTTATTGAAAGCCATTTGGACATTCTCTGGGATTACATGGAGATTAGAGGTGCAGACAATGAAGATGTTTTTATGCGAGCCTTAGGAGAATCCTTGCAAGGGGATGTTCAACTATGGTTTGATCATTTAGCATCAAGATCCATCACTGGGTATGGCATGTTCACAGATTTGTTAATTGATAGTTGGAGTAGGAACACTGATAAAAATTTTGAGTGTCAGTCTAGCAATGATTGTACCGTTGATAATCAATATATTGACAATGTGCTTTCTCAATTGGACCATTCCTCTCCTGATATGTTACAAATTATGAGCATGCCTGCAATCCATAAAAATGTTACAAAGTACTTCGAGAATAATGTTTCAAAACCTCATGTTGAAACTAAGAGGGATATCAATCAAATCATACGAGATACTCTGTTATTATTACCTGAAGCAGTCATAGAGCAAATCCTGGATCTAATCCGTGGAAGGGAACCTAACATGCACCATCAAGAAACATCTTTAGTTGAGCCTTCCATTGGTGAGGTCATTAAAGAGCCTTTAAAAGAGCAACTCCATAATCATTGCCTAATTGATGATAATTTGAGTCAGTATCCAACCTAACTGAATCTGGATTCAGACCTTGATCATATCACTGCAGAAGAAGAAAAGGTTGAAATTAATAAAACTTCCGTTGAAGAGCAATCATGTGGTCATATTTTAGTTGAAAACCAAGTTTGTGAGGATAGAAATGAACATAGTGATGTTTTTCCTTGTCAAATGAATGATGATGATCATTTATCCTCAGTTGAATGTAATGAACAATCTCAAGAAGAACAACCACATGATGATGATATACTAGTGAGCGAGCTTGACCTAGAACCTTCTTTGTCACATCTTTCAAACTAGAATTTGTGTCCCAATAATCATCAAGAGCCTCCAAGGAATGATTCTTGTAGTGTTGTTACTATTCCTCGTCATACTTTTGATCAAGGTGATTTGGTTGAGGAGATTAATCATAGTGAGTCTAGTTCTTGGGATGTTAGTTTTAATCTTGCCAATTTCTCTAGCAAATGTCCCATATCACATGGAAGATTGGTGTTAACATCCTTAGGTGATACAAATCAAGTCTTAATTTGTAAATCCACCCTCCCATCCCAACTTTTGAAGTCCTCTATGGTATCATGCGGTACAGAGTCTCGAAAGTGCCAAATGGTCAATGGTAAAACATTTTATCTCCTTTCATCCTTGGTGCATAATGCTTTCAACTTTGCTAATTTCTTTGATTGGGTGAATGAAAAGCTCTTTAAAGACCAATTCCATATTTTCTCATTTTATAAACAACAAATGGGGTTAATCTCAATTTCTGGTTTAATGATCTCTAATTTGTCCCTATTTTGCTTCAACATTGATCATGATGTGAGTATGATTGAGTGTGCTAACTAGAAAGAGGAGGGAAACAATGATGGCCTAGGGGGGTTGAATCATGTATCGTATTCTTTTATTTCATCAAATTTAAACTTGCATAAATTTTATGATCCTATCGATCTATTGGTAGAAGAACTTTGCAACAATCAATCTCATCCCTGGCATGATTTCATTTCTCTTTACCCATGTCTTTCTTTGATTTTCAAACAACAAGTTATAATGGCTTCAATTTTCATTCACATTACTTACAAGCCATCTTTGATTTGTTGTATCATTAACTGTAAAGAAATCTCAATGGATTCGTTCAGCAAGTGGCTGCATTGGATTTATGATTTTACCTAACACTTGTCCAAATTGGTTAGAGTAGGGTAGGTAGGATGAAATAAGCCTTTCCCAACAATAGTGTAGAATGTCGCATTTTTGCTTGAAGCTCGCTTTTGAAGCTCTTAGTGTAGTTCTGATTTCTATCAAAATAAAAAAATCAAACTTTTCTTAAAAGTTATGGTTATAGATTAGATTTATTTTCTGTTTTTCAGTTTCATGCATCTTTATTTTTAGTATTTTGTATATTATCCACATATTTTTCTGACGACCGGTCTGTGAGTTTGGTATAGCTCTAGACATGCTGCAGGTAGTCAACGACATTTTTGGTAGCGGTTACAGAGCTGAATGGATTGATCGAAGATGCGAGAAGCAGAGTACGAGGACCAGAAATTCTGAGGTTCTCAAGCGCTCTTTTCAGTAGGGCACTTGTCCCAGCTGGAGCCAGATGTTATCACATATATAGTAGCCGGGCTACCATATTCTATTTTTCAGATACAGTACATTTTGCAGCCAGATCTCTTACATATGAGATGCTGAGATGAGCAGTTTTGACGTATCATTATTTTATTTGTGGACTATTGTACTCTCCCATGCCAGGACTGAATCTCAGGACACTCAGATTTGAGGACCGATGTAGCCATTTAGTCATTACAGAGCAGTTATTGATGCCCAGTTTTATATCAGTGCTTTCTCATTGGACAAATGATGTTTCAAATCGATTATATGCATGATTATGACTCGGCTTTTATTATATTGTGTTATGGTTATCATTGCTCTTATACTCATCTTTGTGACATGTATTAGCATGTAGTGTCATGATCTGGCAGTCATAATTATATGGACTTGGATGTATTTGTATTATGTATTGATGTCTCTACTCTGACTGTGAAGTTCTTGATCTATACTCATTGGTTTTACCCTCCTTAGGGAGAATAGAGGTAATCATTCCCACCATTGTTTTGGCTTGCTAGTGTTAGCTTCATCATCCATTGTCTCCACCCATCCATTACCTTCCAGTTTTGTTTCTAACCCAACTTATTACTTGACTTAGGGCATGGAGGACCTTTTCCCCGCTAGAACCTTTGTTGGACAAACCTCCTTGTTTATATTGTGTCTCAGCTCTGAGTTGGTGACAGAACTTGCCTTTGATGATTTGGATTGTATGCCTAAATCATTCTGGTCGGTTGTCCCGATGTTTGGCACTGTGCAGAACCCCCCCAGGTCACTTGAGATGTTGTTGGCTAAAACTGAAAGCTCATGTACTACTTATATTGGAAATGTTTATATGCGCCCATGGAAAATGAAAATGCTAAAAACTGTGTTTCTTCACATATGTGAAAAAGGGCAAGAGCAATGAAATGCTAAAATACTCCTTTAAGGGTATAAGAAAAGGTCCAAAAAGGCAATGGTTAAATATATGCTATATCCAAATATTGCTGACCTGGTAAATTTGAAAATGTCCTGGATAAAAGCTGCAATTAGCTGTGCTTTTAAGCACTGGTGAAGTCCCCAAAATGACATATAGGCCAAAAAGGCCATGGAAATAAATTGAGGATCCTAATGAAACTAGATCAAACTTGATGTAGACATGATGCCTAAGTTGAATAAGCACTCTCTGAACAACTCAACCATTTGTGAGGCACTGCCATTCCTTGTGTTGTTGTTTGTCCTGCATATAGTTATAGTGAGTTTTTCCTTTCCATATCCAAAGTGTCATGATGTTAAGTAGGAAGTCATCATTTGCCCTAGCCTTGTCAATTTCAGCCTTCACCCTTCACTAACAAATTGACTACAACTATGAAGTGAGTATAGTCCTGAAAGTCTAGTCTGAGTAATAATAAATAAAGCCCTATATATGTATTTGGTTGATGTACCGCCAATGAAATGACTGCTACTTGTTGTGATTGTTGCTTAGATGATTTGTAGAGCATGTCTTAGCGTTGTAGCACTTGCAGCAGATGGATGATAGTCTGAGTTATATTATTGGTATCTGGTCATTTATAGGTGATTATATTGTTTATTGGATGTTGTTGATGATCAGGGAGAGACCTGGAAAGGGTATGAGTATACACCCTAGATGGATTTGGACTCTCTGAGTCTAATGAGACAGTTTATTGTTAGTTCTCGGCACATGCAGAGATGATCAGGCTCATTTTACCTTTCTGATGCAGTTTTGCTTCACGGGATGATGTGTCTGAGCAGGGAGATGTTTCATTTGGATCTGCTAGGGCGTTGTATGGGAATAGGGAGTGTAGCCACTTGATTGTACCATAGTACCCCCATCCCAGAGAGCTTGGTGGGCTCAGTTTGACAACGCAGACACCCTAGGAGGCTGTTTCGACAGGTTCACGTTTCCCAAGGCATATTAATAAATGATTAAATGGCTATTGAAGAAATCAATTTGGGCTACTCGAGCAAGGAAATGACATGGGATGAGTTATGACGATGAGAGTGATGTCGTCCGCACCTTCTCCAGCAGTTGCAGCACCTGATTGGGCCCACACCTATTTTTGGGCATTTTTATATTATTTTCTGGAGCTTTTGGGAGGTTCACGATTTCCTCGAGGCACAAAATTAAAGAATTAAAATATTATATTATTTTATTGTGCCATGGTGCACCCATAGGGAGTTAGTTAACACTCCATGGACCCACCATGTGCTTCATTTATTTCTTGTTGAGTGGGGTACCCTCTTTATGGGTGATCTAGTCCACTTTAGTACTTTATGGTTATATTGATCCATGTATTGTATGTTGAGCTCATCTCAACCATTGATTAGAATATTTTATCTTTTAATCTTAGCCACTCGTTTTGAAAGTGGTTGGGATTTTGGTTCTCTCATTTCTATTTAAATGAGAGAGCTTCTCGTTTGTAAAGGGTCTTTAACTCTTGGATCTAATTAATAGAAAAAAAATTTGTAGATATTTTTTGGATCTGCTTTGCATCTGGTGTTCTTTGGTGGTGATTGAAAAATCTTTTACTTCCTAGCATTCAAAATATTTTGTGAGATCTATACTTTTTTTCGGGATCTTTGTCTTGTCTACAAGAGGGCGACTTCATCTTGGGCATTTTTGCAAGGGGACCTCAACTCGCTTGGACTAGTTTCGTCTGTAACAGGGGGGTTTCATTAGTTTCATTGTGATCTATGATTGCATCTTGTTACTTTTCTGTAGATCTTGCTTTTCTTTCATGATACAGCAAATCTAATATTGTTGACGTTTGCTTGTGCAAGAGAGAGGGCACATTGGTCACTTGGAGCACAACGTTGGTCCTAGAACTCACTCATATCTTCTAGAATTGATTGAGATGGCAGGGATCATCATCAACAAGGCATCTACAAGCATTTTCAGGTAAGATCTAACAAGTAAGTCTCTTCTCTTTCAGATCTCAATCCATTGTACCTTCTTTTCTTCAATTTTCTGAAAAAACTCCTAAATAATAAAATTCCAAAAAAATATTTAATCAGGGAACCGCTTGATCTTTGAGCAAACCATTTCTAGGTTTTGTAGATCGGGCACCCCCCTCACTGAATCATCCTCAACGTTGCCCTAATTCTGACTGGTTTTCCCTAGATCTGACTTTTTGACTGCTCACACCCTAGTGCCCCACTGAAAATTTGACATTTTCCAGAGTTGACTTTTTCTAGAAAATAATTACATGGGTGTGTAGATCAGGTCTTCCTCATTCCAGAACACCCCCAAAGCTGAGCTAGTTCCTGCCAGGTTGCCCTAGATCTGAAAAACTGGCTTTCAGCCTCCTAGCCCCCCTCATCAGATTTTGACTTTTCCAGGTCTGATTTTTCCTGAAATTTTTTGACTTGGGTTTGTAGATCGGGCCATCCTAATCTCATTTCCACTCCAACGCTGAGCTGATAGTCTCTTGGTGGCTCTAGATCTACAGATCTGCCTCTCCAAACCCTAACGCTAGCCCTCCTTCTGTTGTTTTCCTTATAACCTGAAACTTCCGAGCCAACCACTTTTCTGGGTCAATAGATCAGGGCATATCTCAGGTGGGTTCACTAAAACGTTGTGCTGATACTGACTCGATTACCCAAGGCTAAACAGGCATTGATCTCCAAGCATAGCGCTAACCCTTCCTAACCTCTTTTCCCCGAAAGTTGACCATTTCCTTGATAACTCAAGTAACCTGATACTTTTATATCTTTCACTGAGTCTATTTCCTTGGTACTAGACAGTCCCAACTCTGTCCTTGCTCACCCTGTCTCAGTTACGTTTCCCAAGATAGTGGTCATCTTCATCAGTTGCTAGTACATAAACCCTGGAGCTAGGGTTTCCATTTACCTTACACCTTACGTACCTCAAAGCCACATTTGATCTGTTCTGGTGTCTAGGTCTGATCTCTCCTGTCGAGAGTAGATCCGAGCCTCCCCCGTTGTTGTCTTGGACTTAGATAACATAAAGTGAAGACTGCCTTGATTGACGTGACAACCATCCATTTGGGAGTCTAGGCAGTCTTGGTTCCACCTCCTTAGTTGCTTGCCTCTCTACCATCCATCCTGGATCCACCTCACACTGGCAACTACAAGGTTGGTGATAACACTGCGCTTAACCCCCAGGTGTGTGAAAGGCGACAACAGACCTCATCCTTTAGGATGTCGATTTAAGTTTTGCAAGAGAAGTCGTCAATCAAGGAAACATAGTACATGCTTCCTATGATTGATGTTATTAGAATTGGTCCACATACATCCAAATGCACCCGATCTAGAATCTCCTTAGACCTATGGTCATTGCTTGGGAAAGCATCCTTGGCATGCTTTCCAAGCACACACTCTCTTCATACACCATACACTCAATGTTGAACTCTGGAAGACCTGTGACTATCTCCCTTAGTATAGGAAATGTACTATGATGCAAGTGCCCCATCCTTATGTACCATAACTTGAAAAAATTATCTATGTTATGGAATAGGGCTCAAATAGGGCTCTCTATAACTTGTATAAGTTGCCTTCCCTAACCCGATCACCTAAATTTATCTTAGGCTAAACTCCTTTGGTCTTATAAGGACTTGTTGGTTCTTGAACTATACTACATAGACCTTATCTTCCATGACCAAAACTGAAAGCAAATTCTTCTTAAGAACTAAAACAAACAACACATCATCAAAGTCTAAAGAGTTACCTGACTGGAGTTGGAAAGGGATGGTACCAACTCCTGCTACTTAATACTTGGTATCATCACCAAGCTTGAAATGAACTCCTAAGACATGCTCCTTTAGGCTTAAAAATAACTCTCGATTTGATGTCATATGCCTAGCTGCTCCATTGTCGACAAACCAAACATTCTTCAAAACCATGTTGGAAGTGTTACCACCTGAGTTGCACTCAATTGGACTTTCAAGTTAGCCGCCAAAGATGAACAAATGCTTGTTCAAATTCCAAGTATAGAAGTCCATACAAGCCTTCCAATGCCCTTTTTTATATTTTTTAATTTTTTTACCACATGTTCATACCTTGTAAGAAAGTTGTAATAAAATGTGCTAGCATGATGACTTTTTGTAAAGGATTTGGATTCCTAGGACTTAGACATCAATCCGAGTATTCCAAGGTGTTTTTTCCTTGTTAATTATATGTTGTTGAATAAACGACTTATAATTTTTTATTTTTTCAACAGCTCCTCCAAAGTTGGAATGGTGGTCTTGGTGGTTAGGCCTTAGGAGTTTATTAAAGTTCATGTGTCAATGTATATTACCATGCTAGACATTATGTTTGAGTCATATGGACATGTGCTAGGTCCCCCTAGGTTTATTTTTCATTTTCGCAAAAATAAAAATTTCTCGTAAAACAAAGATGTTTTAATGTTTTAATTAAAAAATTTGTAAAACGCATAAAAGTTTGGTCAAGGGACCAAATTTGCCATGGGGGTGCTCGTTTTCTAACTCAGAGCACCCACTTAACCCTTGAACCCACTTTCTTGAGTTTTCGAGTAATTATTTATCTCCAAAATTGAAAATTACTCGAAAATGGCGAAAAAAAACATGAAAAAATGGAAAATAAAGGAAAAAGACAAATTCCTTAATCAATGGAAACATGTCGGGGACATGTCTGGAGTTCAAGAGAGTTAACTGGTAATAAATAGAAGTTAACTAAAGGCTATCTGAGACAACTCGACATCAAATTGAAGCGATATGAGTTTTCCAAATCAAGGGGGAGTTTTTCTCCGTAGAAGGGGGTGCATTAGCTTGTGTGGCAACTATCTGGCATGTTTTGGAGATCCCAAAGAGGGGTTGTGCCTACCTCTTGAGAGGTGCCACATTTTTCTTGATTGCAACTCCCTCTAACTCACCCAAATCAAGGGATTAACTCCCTCTCATGTTGAATTTTAGCATTTGCATATATTCTTTAATTTTGCAGACTATAAGATAGATAAAACAATAAGACAAGCGCAGAAGATAATCAAGCATCAACACAATGAACACCAGATGTTTTCACGGGGAAACCTTTAAAGGACATAAACCCCAAAAGAATTAGTAATTCATCCCTTAAATGAGATGACTGAGTTTCTTGCAGCGATAAAAGAATCTCAAAATTATGAGATGAATGTTCTTCAAAATTTTGTCAAACCCTAGTAGGCTTGAATAATTTCAAACACTAGCACAATTTGACCAAAATTGTCACAGACAAATTTCACAAAAAGATTGCAAATTAGGGCTACTGCCCAGATTTGTCTTCTCACTACCCAAGCTGCCCAGACCTGTCTGCTGCTGCCTAGATCAAATTAGGGATGCCTCAAAACTTCAGTGGAGTGACCAAATTTCTTCATTGATGCTGCCCGAGTCGACATTACTCTACCCAAACCCTAATCTTTGTTGCCCTGATCAAACTGGACCCAAACTGTTGTTGCCTGAAATAAGAAAAAGGATTCCTGTGAATTACACAAGCTACTCGAACCTGTACTGTAACAGCCCATGAGAAATTTGGGGCTGCGCATGAATAGAGACAGGCTGCCCATAAATAGAAACAGGTTGCCCGAATGATCTGTAGGTGCCCGAGATCAATTTACTCCTGCCCAAGGTGACCGAGGTGCTGCTCGCGAGGATAACCTCTCTGCCTGTGATTTTCATAGGTTTTAGGGCTGCAGTGAAATGCCTTAGGCCTGCTCTTCTTCTGTTCCTGCTGGCCGTGAAGAGTATGGTGTGAAGTGTGTACTAGATGTATGCCCTAGCTAGCTAAACCGCCATGCTAGGGCACAAGAACATGGACCTTGCCACACACTTGTTATGACACCAAAAATCTTAGTCTTCATGGAGTAGCCGCAATGAAGGGAGCAGATCAGTGTTGTTGAAGTGTGTTAAAATGAATGGCAAGTGATCTTTATTTATATCCTTTCACTCACTTGAAGTGGTCCCCTTGTAGATAGGAATATAATAATAGATTTTAATCTTTTACCTTTTTTACTTTAACCTTAAGTGGTACTAAAGACCTTTTTTTGTATTTCCACTTTGACTTCTTCGTGGTACAAGAGTCCTTATGTATTTTTTACTTTAGCCTCTTCAAGTGTCCTGTGGTCAATGCAAGTGGTCATAGGGGTCCTTCATGCCCACTCAAAGTACATCATCATAAATAGAGAGAATTACTAATGCTTTTATCTTAAACTCCTTGTGCCACCAAGATCGGGTACTAGGTGTCTTAACTAAGGGTAACTAATCCCTAGAGAAGATCACAAAGCCCACAGATTAAGGGTAGGAGTGCCTCACATGCCCAGACCCGGTCCAGAGCTTATAGTGATGTCCTGGTAACTGACCAAGTGCCTCAGCCCTAGGCTGCATCAATTGACTCAATGTCAAATACTTGGTAACTGACCAAGCGCCTCCATTCTCCCAAAGAAAACCCTTAGCCCTGGGCTGAGTCCCCCAATACTAGACTTGTTCATCTTCCAGGTAACTAAGTGCCTCCATTCAAAGAATTGCCACTTAGCTCTAGGCTGAGCTCCCCCAGTGCTAGACTGGTTCATCTTCCTAGTAACTGACCAAGTGCCTCCATTCAAAGAATGGCCACTCAGCTCTAGGCTAAGTTCCCCCTATGCTAGACTGGTTACTGATAACTGACCAGGTGCCTCCATTCTCCAAGATAAGGGTTCTTGATGCTGCTTAGGAAAAATCAACATCTCAAACTCATTCGCCCTCGGTCTTCTTCAGTTGGCAAAGGCACCCTCTTGGTCCCAAATTTCTATATAAGCAAGCTATTTCCTCTTAATTTTCATAGAAAGGTTGAAGTTATGCCATTTTGCTATTGTAATATTTGTTTATTTTCTTTAATGAATAAAAGCTTCGAAGGCTACATGAATGTATCAACTTTGTTGTGTAGATGCTAATTGTCTCTTGTGCTTCATTGAGGTAATCATAACATAGTTAAATTTGTTCATTCATTGCTTATTAATTTACTACCTTAAGAGTGATTGTTTCTAATCCATAAGAATGAGGACTTAAATCATCTTTTAGCTCTTTCATTTGTTTGTTTATGCTTAAAGACTAAGGATTTTTCATGTTTAGTTTGTTTACTTGCATGATCTCCTAATCTTAAATGTGGCTATACAGATTTGACAACTTTCTTTGTGGCAAGTTTATTCTAAGTTTTACAGGTGCTTCATTCCAAAAAGAAGAATATTCTTGTTTGATTTCTTCTGCATCGTGGATATCTCAAAAGAAAGACAAAGTCCCTCTTTGATCCACCTCTAACAGTCTCCTTGTTCAAGTTCGAGAAGTCTTGGTTACTTCACCTAACATATACCTCTTGATCTTCTTTAGATCTAGATCATAAGTTAGCATTGCTTAGACCTATAAATTTTCAAAATTTTATCTTTAAAGGAAAGTAGATCTAGCTTAGAAAATTTCATTTCTGCAAGCATTTTAAAGTAGATCTTAAGCTTGTTCTAAATAAGTTATTTCCTTTGATCATTAAAAGTTTAAATCAAGCATTTAGTGCACATCATATGGGCTGCCCAAAAAGAAAGCCAAGATCCAAAGGAAAGTTTGCTTTCCTTAGTTATTTTATGCATAGTTTATGAAAGAATTAATTTAGATTTTTTTAGGAATTTTTTGGGGTTGTTCAAAGACACTTCAAACTTTCCTTGGTTATTTTATGCGTAGTTTATCAAAGAATTAATTTAGATTTTTTTAGGAATTTTTTGGGGTTGTTCAAAGACACTCTTAAAGTGTTTTGGGGCATCTTTCATGTTTAATAACTTGTTGTTTTTGCAGGTTTGATGAAAAAAGAGAAGGAAGCTCTGGCCAATTTTCAAGAATGAACCATTAAAAGTTTAATGGAGCTCCCCTTCTTGCTTTAAGTCAAAATTCTATTAACTAGTAAGCCTCTGTATCCAATTTATAAGGACCAAAGTGCATTTCTCTTTCTAATACTGTAATAAGGATCAATAAAGATTTGAGTAAGCTCCTAAGAGCCCACTCTCCATCCCCCCTGGGGGAATTCGCGTCGGTGTGTTTTTTCGTGGTTATATTGTTTCTTTGGCTTACCTTTACTTTTCTTGTAGAACCGTTTACTTTGATCATCAGTACCTTCATTTTAAAATATCTTTTGCTTTCAAAGTAATACGGATACTTACCCACTACTTCAATAGTGTAGTAATTAAAAAACATTTCAATTCCTGCATTTTTATTTTTCTGATAATTAACCCCCTTGCTTTCTCGAGTACGGTTCAACGACCTAAAAGAGACTCTTGGGGTTTTAATAAACAAGAAAACTTTGTTCCAAAATATAAAATAAACCAACTCTCCCTCCTTGTATGCTCTGCACCACTGCAGCTTGTCTGATCAGTTGGTTGTACCAAAAAGGGATACGAGTGACTAGAGTAATAGAAAAACCTACATAAGCCACTTTCTTGAGAATTCAGGAGGTCACAAAGAGTGGCTACCATAGAGTCAGGGGGATACTCCAAGCCAGTTATGCCTCGCCCCATTAAATGCTTGGTAAAGTTGCTTTAGTGCCCAATTCAAGAGAACTTGTCTTATTGGGCCAAACCCAAAATTTACCCACTCCCTAATCCACTCATTTAATAAATCTAAAATTTAAAACGACACAACTGCAATACATTCCCAACACAACAGCAACACTCCATATTCACCGACACTGGTCTATATTATTCATTTTTCATGTTTAAATCAATTGTACAGATGTGGCAAATGGTGTCTATATTTTCAAAGATGTTGTTATAATTCATTTGCAGTGGTTTATTGTCTAAATTTAATTCATACCACTTTAACTCCTCGATTAATCTTTTCTTTCTTAAATTAAAAACCTTAGATTTTATTTTTATAAGGACCACCCCCATTGACTTCGCTAGGAGTTAGCCTAGATGGAGGAGTTGGTTTGCCCCCAAGGTCGCAACCAATGGCTTGAATATTTATGTCACGTGACTCGAGGTGTGAATTAGGCGACAACAGGAAGAAAGGCATACCATCGAGAAATCCTTCTCAAATTGGAGGCAAATTCGTTCATCTATGTTTCAATTGAGGCTACTACTTGATGTCGTCATTGCTTCCCTTTAAAGTTTACACTTCTTTGGACACTATGATACACAATGGTCATGCTTATGACATATGAAGCACTTGATTTACTCAATTCCTTCTTCCTTTGGTCTAGGATGACTACTCACTCTTTACATTATCCTTGTTGGGTCCTTTACCTCTTCCCTTCTTTGTTTGACCAATTAGGTCATGGTCATTGTCACCTCTTACTTGTTGGCCTTTGACTCCATCCAAGTCTCCTCCTGGATATAGCCCTCCCACAATATTTCCCAAGAGGGAAGATTCTCTCAAGCACAAACACCCTGGACAAATGTTTCCCATTGAGACAAGAACCAATTCAATGCCCAATTCACTAGCTCTTTATCTTCAACCATCTCCCCAAATGTTGCAAGTTGATCAAAAATCTGTGTGACCTTCTTCAGGTAACTAGTGATGATGTATGATCTGTCATTTCAGCAGATCTAAGTTTGTTGTGCAATACCGTATTCTTATTTATGTTCTCACTTTGGTAAAGGATCTTCTTCTCGAATATATGATGGGTCGAATGATCGTTTATAGCATCAATCAGCATCCGCTTGGCCTTCACTTCTTTCTTCTAATGAGTTGCCAAAAGCTATGAATCTGTCGACAAAGTCACTACATCCTTGACAATAACCCACAAATCATTCTCTTATAATGAAAGAGTTACCCTAACTTTCCATGATAGGAAACTTGAGGCACCATCAAATCTATCCTCAACGCTGAGGATAGTTGATGTCATCTATGATCTTCACATACCCCCAACTCTATTAAGTATTACCTCTAAAACCCTCTTACTGTTGGTTTTAGCTCTCAACAATTGTTTCCAACAATTGATCTACTATCTAAACTCTTCAAATCCTCTCAATCAAAGAAACTTTGATACCATGTTAAATTTCCAAACCCCCAATGACTGTTATCCTTATGTTCTTAACTAAACACAAACTTCTTATTTAATTGTCAAAATTAAATTCTTTTACATAGCAATAGTCGCACATAGCTGGAAAGTAAAAAACAAAAGAAAAACTCAATACATGGATAATTGACTCCTTCAAATAAACCTTTAGTCTTTCATTAATAAGTCAAATCTTACAAGGAAACCTACAAAACCAAAAAAATAGCTTGTTGTTCACTGCCTCTTGTACAAACAATTCGTACAATTGTACGAACATGTCCATACAAATGTATTGATCCGTCCATATGGATCCACACGACCATTTAGATCTATCCTATACAGAGCTATACACTGCCCTCTGCCTAGTTGTTGAAATTGGCTCCTCTTCAACACTCTAATTTTGCTCCAGAGATGAAATCAATCACCTCCTAAACAAAATGTCTTTGAGTGAATAATGAATGTGTCTTAACCCTCAACCTTGACTTGCCTTTATACTTGGATTGAGCACTAATCTACCAAAAATTTAATCTCTTAGTGAGATGTAAGGTTGAGATTAATCTAATCACTAATGCATTAGAAATACACTTTATTAGGCTCAACAACTAAATATAAGACTTTCACTTTATTACTAAAATGAATTACAAAATAAAATTAACTCGAACAACTTTCGACACATTTAACACTAAACCTCTGCAAAAGTTAATGTCCAAGCTACAATTTTCAACAAGCAAGGCACGAGTTGAGCCAACACATAAGCACCACGTCATCCTTCCAACATCCAACATGAGTGTCATTCTAGTAACATTTTTTTCATAATGATTGAGAAACTTAATCATTGGAGAATCATATTCGTTCAATTTCCAAAACTAATGGTAATTGATGCAATGAGCGTGTCCTTTAAAATGGAGCATAAGGGACAAACAAAAATTGTTGGTTGACAAAGAGATCACAACTAAAGTTTGCTAAATAGGAGAAGAGCCTCTGCTGTCAAGAGTGTAAAATGCTACAATAGCAACTCTACAATCAAAAAATTGCAAGGAAGGATCTCAATTGTAAGCATTCCATTAACCAACAAACTCACTTGAATTAATAATG
This sequence comes from Pseudotsuga menziesii, assembly GCA_001517045.1. Classification (NCBI taxonomy): domain Eukaryota; kingdom Viridiplantae; phylum Streptophyta; class Pinopsida; order Pinales; family Pinaceae; genus Pseudotsuga; species Pseudotsuga menziesii. Next base: position 91,983 of record LPNX011082204.1, on the reverse strand, counting down.
GACTTTATTCCTCGAAGGCTTCTATAGTTAAAAATATTTTTGGGTCCTACATAGTGTTGTTGAGGTAGTTCTATTATGGATGTGTTTGTTGTTGTTGGTTTGATTTTGGATTAGACTAAAACTTTGCATTATCCATAACCACAAAATTCATAAATTCATAATATAATTAGTAATTAAAATTTGTAGTGTAGATATGTTTGGTGATATTTTATCTTAATAAATGTTTCTTATTTCCATTTATATATAGAAAGGGTACAAAAAAGGGTCACAAGGAAACCACCACAAGCTAAAGTTGATAGGCATAATAAAGCCCACATTAGGAAAAGGATATTTTTCCTCAGGAAGAGGCCCCCATTCTTCAATGGCAAGCTCAAGGTCCACCAATATAGGCTCCCATCTATTGTTTCCCTACTTGGGTTCTTCTTAATGCTTTGACTTTTGACTTTGAAATGGCTAAAGGAACAACAAGAAACTTATCAAACTAGAAAGACTTCAATCCCATTAAGCAATATGAGACTCACCCATTAGGTTATGAATCAATTAAAAAACAAATCCCACCCCCATATTCTGCCCATACATCTTAATGGTGTAACTGAAGTCCATGTAATGATATCAAAGACCAAAACCCAACCTCATGTTTTCTTCAAGACCTACCAATTTTAGCAAGTTCCCAAATCCAAAATGGCCATGCATCTCAATTTTGTGATCAAGGCCCATATAACCATATTAAGAACCTAATCACACCCCATGTTCTCTTCAAGGCCTATCATTTTAAAGTGCATGGAGGAGACTACATTTCTTAGGATTTTGGGTTTGTCCTTTGAACCCCTATGTCTACAAACAAGGGAGGCCAAAGCTCCCATCATGTTTGTAGAAGGATAATCGTGGGAGTTCTTCATCGACAAAAAACCCTAGAGCATATTGAAAGAGATTTGAAATTCAAGCACCCAAGAGAAAAACAAAATTCCTTGTGCTTGGTAAAGCAAGGGGAAGAGGTTCAAACTCTAGGCATTCCCCCTTCTTTAACTCAAGATAAGGTTTTCAATTTTTTTTATTTGGCTTTAGTAGTGCCTGACCCTTCCCAAAAACCTTCAATGCCTAGATTTCAAAGATCTAGGTCTTATGCACTAGTCCCTGGGATTGGAAGTTTGGAAAAATAAAGATGGTATCTTCCTGGCACAGGATAAGTATACAATTGACATTCTGAAAAGGTTTGCCATGTTTGATTGCAAATCAATGATTACAAATCTCAAGAAGCTTCATGATTCAGATACAGGATCAGACCTGCTAGAGCCTACTATGTACAGGAAATTGATTGGCTCTCTATTGTATTTGGCCCATACTCAACCAGATATTTGCTATGCCGTGAGTGCATTAAGTCAGTTTATGGTAGAACCAAAACAAAGGCACTAAGTAGCTGCCAAACACATCTTGAGATATTTAAAAGGGACCATCACTTATGGTTTAAACTATACAACTAATGGGGGCATTCTACTACATGGTTATGCAGACTCAAATTGGGCAAGAAACCCAATGGATAGAAAAAGTACTGCATGTTACTGCTTTAGTTTTGGATCAGCCATGGTGTCCTGGTCCAGAATGAAACAAGGTTCAAATACTCATAGCATAGCTGAAGTTGAATACATTGAAGTAAGTGAAGCATGCAAGGAAGTTGTCTGGCTTCAAAAATTGATTACCAGTCTATGTAAAACTCGGTTGGAGACCACCATTATTTACAGGGTTAACCAAAGCTGCATAAGGATGGCAAAAAATCCAGTTTATAATGAGTACCAAACATATTGATCAAAAGTATCATTATATATGATACATGGTCCAAAACAATATTGTTAAGCTACAGTACACTGCAACACAAGGGCAGGTTGTTGATATATTGACAAAGCCATTACCCTTCAGACAGTATGCATACTTAAGACGCAAACTTGGTGTTGCAGAGAAGAGGGAGTGTAAAAATAACAACATCAAAAGTCAATCTCCAGTGAGAGGCTTAAGTGCCATCCTGAGGCTAGCCAAGGAAATATAGAGATCTAACAAATCCTGTGAGTCACTGCAACAATCAAGGGGAAGGATAAAAGCCTTGTGAGCTTGGAAAAAGTCAGAATGAATGAGCTGCTAGTATGCCTGGTGAGCAAAAATGCAAAATCCAAGGCAAGCCTTGTGAGCTCTTTGAGTAACAGTCAAGGCACAATCTAGCAAGAGTCAAGATGAAGGTAGAAATCATGTGAGCTAGATTTGGTATGTGTGATAGCCTCCACATCTTGTTGTGATGTGGTCAACAAGGACTTTGCCCCTCCTAGACTGACTTACTCTTACAAATGTTACAAATGAATGGGTTGATGAGCTAGATGATCACACGGGAAAGACCTTCTTGTTGTTAACTTGAACATGAACATATAATGAGCTAATTTGCAAGTTTTATGTAATATTGGTTGAGAGAGTGATGTAAAGTCTTTGTAAAATCATGTAAAAGCCTTGATGTAACTTGTCAAAGTATTATAGTCTTTCTCCTAGTCCTAGAGGCTAGTTGAGATGTTCTTGATGTAATGATGTAATGTAAAGGCTAATTTATGTAATTAAGTGTCAATGAAAAATTAGAATAAAATGGTACGAAACTCCTAGTCAAGGAGGTGCGCAACAACTTAAAGACATGACTTGACCCCCTTCTCAAGTGTTCTAAAAGGCTTACCAAGTCTAATTGAAGGATAAGGCTCAAGACTTCTAGAAGGATCTGGAGAAAGGCATAAAAAGACAAAAAAAACCTCATTTTGTCACATGGTTCTGTTCTGCAATATTTTCCAGCACTTAGGGTTTACAGCAAAAATCTTTGGAAGGGCATAGCTTCCTCATTCAACATCCAAATCCAGTAATTTCGATGAAGATAGGTGTGCCCCTTCTAGGCATTCTAGATTCCAGAAAACACTGCTTGATTTGAGCTAATAATCACGAAGATCAAGCCAGTTAAAGTCTACAGCATAATTCTGTATTTCTGCAGTTTTTCCAGTAGAAGAAAATCTTCCAGATCCAAGGTTTCAAAGGCAAATTTCTCAGGGCGTTTAAGTGGTTTTAGATTCCCCTTGTCTAGGCGCATCTCCCTGCACTAAACACCCAGTCATTTGATCCCTCAGTCAGCTTGTGCAAGAGTTCAAAGCCTACAACCTGCAATTTTGTTTTGCAGCAAAATTCTTTATGAAGGGAATTTCTTCAGGGATCTTGTTCTTCAGCCATTGACTCTTCAGATCCAACCGTCTACACCTGCATATTAAAATTGAGCTCACAGGAATCTATGGACCAAAACAAAACTTACAAAAGATTCCACAAACAATTTACTCAAAAAAATGATATAAAACTGTGCAAATAATGAGTTGCAGCTGTATATTGCTTTCATTAATCAAAAAGTAAATGGATACAATCTAGATAATTGTTACAATGCAATACACTGGCATTAATAGCCAAACAATTCAAATTCATGAGAGGAAATTCGAATTGATTAACTCAATCTGACTGCATGGATAACTGGATGTGTCTAAATCACTATCGGAGCTTAACTAGCTATCTCCAATTGTCTAATTCAGTCTCTCAATCAGTTATAATGAGTGAAACTAGTCTAACTGATGTGATAGGTGAGAAAAGGAGCCTTCCCACATGCAGCCATGCAAAGACTGTCACTAACTAAACTCGAGGACATCTAACTGAATGTAACTGACTCATAACTAGGCTTGACTAGTCACCAACTGCGGACAACTAAAGGAGGTTAGTGCCGACACTCCCAGTGGCTCCTAAATTGTAGGGATTGGTCTAGGAGGCGCCTAAACCGATGCATGCAAGTGCAGTCAATGGCAGTTAGCCTCAATCAATGTTCCACACACTCTAGTGACTGGTACATGTGGCCCCATTAGGCCAAGCGGACCCAATGGTACTAGTGGACTCAATAATGACTAAATGACTCCAAATTGGGAAGAAATGACCAGTTTGGACAAGGGAGGATTATAATCCTAACACCCCCCCTAAATGCTAACTTAGACAACTGCGGACCCTGATAACTGAGACCAAAGGTCACCCATTACAGCTAAAATACAAAAGGTAATTGCTTAATACAAACAAGGAAACGAGGAAAAATCTCATGGGAAGAATACCCTCCCTCAAACTAAGCAGGTAGAATCAGGATCAAGCTTGTTCTTCTATGCACAGGTATCCTGTGGCCTGGCATGTGAACTTCTCCATCCAAACTAAATGATTATGTCTGGAGGAATCTTTCTCTTTGAAAGAAGAAGAATATGCTCAGCTAAATCAGAAATATAGACAGTTGTTGGATGAAAACTTGACCCATGTAAAGCAACTGAAATCAAATGATAAGAGAGAAAAAGTGCTTAAGAATTCCAACCATCTGAGGAACACCTAAGCAACTGATATATTGCAGCCTTGAACAACAAACCATGTGAGTTAATATCAGCTCCAAGTGTTAGGAGCAAGTGTCCAGGCGGATGCAGAATGTCTCCCTCTTTACTAGTTCTGTGAGGAGATGAGCATGTGATCAAAGGTAGAGAAGCCCTGGGAGTATGGAGAGCGAATGCTTGAGCTCCATAATCTGATATAGCTTCAGAAATAATCAATGATTCACAAAATACAATATCAGCAACCTCATAAGAGGAAACTAACATCAAATCCCCAGCAGCAAGTTTGAATAAGACTTGTGGTACTTGATTTTTCATACCAAAATTGATGAGAGCATCTACAAGCATGACTGAAAGCTCTTGGAATTTAAAATTCGAACCAAATAATATCATATCAGATCCAAATAAGATCATATCAGATCCAAATAAGTTCATATCAGATCCAAAAGTGTGGTCCACTGAGATGATAGATGCATAGTTTTCTCCTTCTTCTAAATTTTGAGTATTGGTGCATGCAATCCTGTAGGAATTTGTTGGAAGTCGTAGATCAATAAGAGCGAATGGATCACTCCTACAATCTGATATTTTTTCCAAAATATCTAAAGTATTACTTATCACTGATTAGCACACCAGCAACAACATTAGAGGGAGAGAAATCGAATTCCTCTTCACTTTCTAAAGCAATTACTGGCAAGTTTTGCACAGAATTTAAAGGAGAATCACTAGAAAATGTTTGCATAGAAGTGCAACAGAGCTTTTCTTCAATATCAGAGATTCAATTGTCTTCTTCTGGATCAGCCATATGAGAAGATGAGATATCAGCGATCTCATAAACTTTCAGAGCAGCAAAGAAGGAGTCACTCCAAGGAGACTTTCTTCAGTTCGAATTGACTGTGAGGAAGATTATGCTTCTTCTTAATCTTGAACAACTTCATTAGAGTAGAGGCCAAGACTGTTGAATAAAGAACTCTTGTGGTGCTGGGTGTGATCTCCAAATTGCTATTATGATCCTCATTGTGCTTACCAAAGGTTCTGTCCAATTTTGTCCAGAGATCCTTTGGGTATTCAACAGAAGCAATAAGGTAGCGCAAGCTTGGAGAAAGGGCCAGACATATTGTTCCAAAAGCTCTATCATCGTCATTTAGCCAGTCATTCTCATTCTCATAAGACTCTTTACCAAGTCCAATAGACACCTCATAGAGATCTTGTCTATTTAGAGATGAAAACATATTCAACTTCCATTCTGAATATCTTGTGGATGGAGTAAGAAGAGGAACTGATAATTTCGAATCCATATGAAGTTGTACTTGCAATTACACAAAAAAACAAAGTAGGAACTAATAATTTCGAATCCATATAAAGTTGTACTTGCAATTACACAAAAAAACAAAGTAAGGTCGAACAACCTGCACTTTTGGAGTTTGCATCACATCTGGCTTAGTCAATCAAGCAAGCTTGATCAACAAGGTTGGGCTTCCAGGGATTATGTGGTAAACTCTCCGCTTCTGGTGCAGAGCTGGAATGTTTTGAGTTTTTTGCTCAAATTGCTTCATAGATCTAGCATGAAATCTGTAGAAGAAGAATTGCCTTGTCCTGCCAAGGCTCTGATACCATATTAAAATTGAGCTCACAGGAATCTATGGACCAAGACAAAACTTACAGAAGATTCCACAAACAATTTACTCAAAAATTGATATGAAACAGTGCAAATAATGAGTTGCAGATGTATATTGCTTTCATTAATCAAAAAGTAAATGGATACAATCTAGATAGTTGTTACAATGCAATACACTGGCATTACAATTCAAATTCATGAGAGGAAATTCGAATTGATTAACTCAAACTGACTGCATGGATAACTAGATGTGTCTAAATCACTATCGGAGCTTAACTAGCTATCTCCAATTGTCTAATTCAGTCTCTTAGTCAGTTATAACTTATAATCAGTTAAACTAGTCTACCTAATGCGATAGGTGAGAAAAGGCACCTTCCCACATGCAGCCATGAAAAGACTGGCGCTAACTGAACTGCAGGACATCTAACTAAATGTAACTGACTCATAACTAGGCTTGACTAGTCACCAACTTCCGACAACTGAAAGAGGTTGGTGTCGACACTCCCAGTGGCTCCTAAATTGTAGGGATTGGTCTAGGAGGCGCATAAACTGATGCATGCAAGTGCAGTCAGTGGCAGTTAGCCTCAATCAATGTTCCCCACACTCTAGTGACTGGTACATGTGGACCCATTAGGCCAAGTGGACCCAATGATACTAGTGGACTCAATAATGACTAAATGACTCCTAAGTTAGGCAGAATTGACCAGTTTGGACAAGGGAGAATTATAATCCTAACACTGCATGCATCAAGAACTGATCAGTAATTCAAGGTCTTTAGTCTCCAGTCCTCTCTCCCAGCTCCGTGTACTAGCACACGCAAAATATGTTCAAAGTTAATAATAACGTATTTTGCTAGAGTTTTCCCCTTCTAGGGTTTCTCTAAGGTAAATCTTGTGTCCTTTGCATCTCAATACTTTTCTTCTTATTTCTGCAATTTCGTATCAATTGTTTATGCTTAATTTTATTAAGATCTAAACTAAAGTGTTGAAAACAAAGTTAAAAAGTACTAGATCTGCATTTCTATGTATATTTTTACATGGGATCAAGGCTTTGGATTGGTTATATGTGATATGTTAACGGTATATGTCCCCATTGGGTTAGGGGTACCATAGTCTATGCCAACAGTTTACCTCGTTTTCCATCCATGGATTGTGGAGAAGTACTGAAATGGCTTTCTACAAGGTTTTCCTTAAATGCATCTCAAAAAGTGTCGAAAACAAAGTTAAAAAGTACTAGATCTGCATTTCTATGTATATTTTTACATGGGATCAAGTCTTTGGACTGGTTATATGTGATATGTTAATGCTAGATGTCCCCATTGGGTTAGAGGTGCCATAGTCTCTGCCGACAGTTTACCCCGTTTACCATCCATGGATCATGGAGAAGTACTCAAATGGTTTTCTACAAGGTTTCCTTAAATACATCTCAATACTTTTCTCCTTATTTCTGTAGTTTCGTATCAGTTGTTTATGCTTAAACTTATTCAAATCTGAACTAAAGTGTTGAAAACAAAGTTTAGAAGTACTAGATCTACATTTCTATGTATATTTTTACATGGGATATATGTGATACGTTAACACTAGATGTCCCCATTGGGTTAGGGGTACCACAGTCTATGCCGACAGTTTACCTCGTTTACCATCCATGGATCATGGAGAAGTACTCAAAGGGTTTTCTACAAGGTTTTCCTTGAAAAATAAGATTAGAAGCCTAAGAATTTTGGTTAAGCAAGAAAAATGCATTATTCTCCTTATAAAGTGATGAAAATAAATTTAGAATCTTTGATTTCCTATAAGAAAAAGTCCATCCATGGATCATGGAGAAGTACTCAAAGGGTTTCTACAAGGTTTTCCTTGAAAAAATAAGATTAAAAGCCTAAGAATTTTGATTAAGGAAAAAAATGCATTATTCTCCTTATAAAGTGATGAAAATAAATTTAGAATCTTTGATTTCCTATAAGAAAAAGTCAGTATCCATGTACCAATAAAAGGAGGGGTTGGCAATCCTTTGTAAATGTACCAATAAAAGGAGGGGTTGGCAATCCTTTATAAGTTAGAAGAAGTAGTGCCAAACGACAATTCATATGTAGTGAAGTTAAGATTCTCATATGTAGTGAAGTTAAGATTCTCACCACAAACAAATGTTTGTATAGTGGTTAATCTATGCTCTTATCTTCAATCATCACAAAAGAGTAAGGTTGGAGAGCCTTCTTATTAAGGCACCTTTCTAAATTGTAATTTGGTTAAGGGAGTTTGACCTAATCCTAAGCTTCATGGAGAATAAAGAAGTTCTTTTATTTCTTCTCACACTGAAGGGTTAAGTTCACATCAACTACCCAAATATTAGGCTTGTTTAAAGGTTGGAGAGCATTCTTATCTTAATTTGCACCTCACAAAAAAAACTAGTAACAAAAGGAATTTTCTAGGATTGTAGATTGGAGGAGGAGGTCCAATCTCAATTTGAGAACACTCAAGAGGCAAACCTCCAAAGAGGAATACTTCAAGATGGCTTTAAAGGCAGATATAAAAGCTTATATAAAAGAACACAGCACAAAAATGAGGACTAAATTGTAGAAATTTAGGTGTATGCACATCATAATACAAACATACATATGGTGATAATAATAAATGTCTTTGTATATTAATAGCACAGCGTATACGTCCACAAGCCAAAGATCCCAAAATAGGCATCAAGAATCACAAAATAGGCCACCCAACGTAAAAAGAGATGGACAAGATGCTTTCAATAAAAAAATTCATTCACTTGAGATGTCGTAGGCATCAACAACCACAAAATAGGCTACCCAACCTTTTAAAAAAAAAGATTTGAAAAGATGTTTTCAATCATCGAATTCCCTAACTTGAGATGTCGTAGGTGAGGGCATCCATTCCACTGAAGCCACCAAGGACTTCCTAACATCAACCACATGAAATGGACTGCTTGCAAAGGTGAGACGGCCCACAAGAGGGGAAATGTGTCTCCTGAGGATTTGAACCTTGCTAGGGTATGAAACACCCAACACCTTAACATCTAAAGAAGACCAGTTAACCTTAACCATCTCATTTGGTCACATATCCTACTAACACTAACATAAATTTTACATCGTATTAAAAAATGAAAAACCTTTTATCTGGAGGTAATTTGTAAATGCTTTTATTCTCTGTTGTAACAACTAACCAAGGCCAGTTAACCTTAACTATCTCATTGAGTAACAATAACATAAAGTTTTGGGGCAGCGAGGGAGGCGAGGTTTTCTTCACCCCGAAAGGACATTTGGAAACAAAATTCGCCTGGGGACTAGGCTCGGAAACTAACAATATTGCTGAGGCCTTGGCTCTCTGGAAGGGACTCTGGATTGCCAAGAATCAAGGTATCATCGAGCTCACAGTTCTAGGAGACTCGAGAATAGTTATTCAAGCCATGGTTGAGAACTCTCTACCTAACCAAATGCACCTCAAGCACCTGATCAAAAAAATCAAGATCTTAACCCTCTCTTTCCTTAAAATCGAGTTCTTTCATGTTTTGAGGCGGCATAACAAAGAAGCTGATCTAGAAGCGAATTTGGGATACACCCTAGGCCTCAAAACATTATTAATTAATGGGATTAACAACTATTGTACTCCTCCATAGGACCGGGGCTAGGACTGTGGTGCCTAAATCCCCGCGGGCCCTCCTCTCCCGGGTCCTCGACGCACATTTGCGCGTTCCTTGGTTGACAGGGCGGCTGGAGTTGGGCATGCACGTGGCCACACACTGGAATGCAGGAGAGGTATTAATGCTGGTTACGATGTGATTTACTCGATTTACTCTAGTCGACGCCGGGTGAATGGAGTGAGGTGAAGTCTGGTTCAATGAATCGCACGCAAGGTTTGATTATGGTGATCATTACAACCTTGAGTCGCAAGGATTTTAAATTGCGGAGTGACAGGGCAAGAGGCACCAGAATATGTTGTTGTTTCATGGAAGGGAAGCAGGGCCTTGGTAATCAGCATGGAAGCCTCAGCTGAGTCCTTTGGCTCGTCCTCCCCTCCCAATTTCGTTGAAGCAGATATTGGGGTTCTGAAGAGAGATGTCATGGTGCTGCAAGATCAGATCGAGGCGATTGATACTGAAGGAGGTCGACGATTTGAAAACATGGACAAAGATCTTGTGTATTTGCAGAAGAAAATCAGCCGAGCAGTGAGGAAGTCCGAGAATGTGGTAATTGGCTTGATCGCGGAACTGGAAATAAAAGTAAACAAGCTTGCCCTGAAGCCCCTGAAGCTTGTCAAGAAAGAAGCTCCTTGCAAGCCAGGTTCTTCGTCCAGCTTTGATGCAAGTCTGCATTTTTGCTTTGACGTCTGCTCTGTTTGCTGGTTTCTTGTGTTGTTAAAAAGTCCGTTGTATGGGAACTGTGAAACGTTAGACTGTATTAATAGCCTCCATGTTAGTTTTTGCCATAATATACTGTAAATGCTGAATGTTGTTAAAGTCTGAGTATGCTAGGTGGTTTCAAAGACGGTTAGTAATTAGAGAAGAAGAAAACTTATTGCCGCGGCGTTGCTGAGAAGCTGAACTCATATTGCCGCTTTCTTGAGGGCATTTTGTATTTTGGTTTGGTTTATGTGGTTAGACCACCTTCTTAATATAAGATAACCGTTTCTGTAAAAAAAAACAATAACATAAACTTGTTGTTCTATATTTGCGAAGGCTTCTGTTTTTCTCGTAGGGATTCTATAGCAGTAAAACTGTACAAATTACAATTCTTGGATTTATCGTTTAAACATGTGCTCAATGAGTTTAAACATGGATATCTAAGAGAACCTGTGACTTTCACCAATTCACCTTCCTATATAAAAAAAAATCCTTATTTAACCTTCCATCTGTTTGAAATAGTAAAAGAAATCCATTTTTGTCAACAAAATTATTTTTACTGAAAATGAAAACATCATTTCATTTAATACAAATAGAAATGAAAACATTATTTCATTTAATACAAATGGAGGGCAAAATTCCTTACCTGTAATGTCTCGAATTCTTTAGAAATTTTACGAATGTTACACTTCTTCTTGAGAATGCCAATAGAGTCGGAGCAGGCCTTAAGCTGAGCCGGCGTAAGAGCCATGCGCAGATCGTTGTTGAGATCGGAGGCCTGTATCAAAATTGCGTCCCTGTCCGTCAATTTCAAGGCGTTCGGAGTGCTGTTTGCATTTATGTTGCGAGAGGTTGCTGTTGCTCCCCTCGAAGAAGACCTGCTACAAGCCATGGCGTTCCCCGTCTTGGAAACCCTGGGTCCTGATTTTGTTTTAGTTTGGAAGAGAAAGCCTGTCCGGATTTGATGGGGCTTCGAGTTCAGTGGAAGTTTTATTTTGATGATTAAACCGTTAGTGGAGTTGTTAGTTGCAAAATCGGAATCTTTTTCAATACGAAAAAATACCTAACTTGTTAATCAATAGAGAATCATCCTAATTAACGTTTTCAATTAATTTCATATACGAGCATACCTTTTTCTAAGGGATAGTTGATTTTAATGAAGTTCACGAGCTTGAACGGATCAAGAAAAAAATAGCCTTAACTTGTTTTCATACTCATTTCAATTTTGGATATTTTCTTGTAGATTTTGATTAGAAGATTAGCAATTTAGTTGATTTTATTTTCGTCAAATAGTTGGTTCATGATTTTGACCTTTAAGTTGTTTTTATAGTGATTTTGTATATCCTTGTAAGTTGCACATTTTGAGACAAAGTGTTTCTCTGCCTCTATCACATCCTTATTGTAGAAAATGCAATTTCTCTCTTCCCAAACTTCCTTGGGTACCTTCCACTTGCTGGTCTTACATCTAAGCTGATGTAAACTCGTCCTTTGTTGTGCAACTAACAACCTTGATTTTCCTTTAATAGTTGCCCCTTAATATTTTTTCTCATTTTGATCACACTTTGGATTAAGCTCCTTGATGTAGTATGTGTTTTTGCACCTGATGTGATTGGTCCATATGGTCGTCCTAAATTTTTCAATCATGAACTTTTTTATTTCTTCCTTGGTATTAGGACATTCATGCAACTTGATATTCCACTTATTGGACTACTTTTTGTCTTGCTTCGTCCAAGTTTTCTTCGTATGGTCCAACTCCTCCTTCATAGCTAACTTGGGTCAGCGTTGGTTATCCATGTTTTCTACCTTCTTTAAATAGCTTATTGATTTAGTTATCGTTGTCGCCTCCAACGGAAAGGTACATGTTTCGGCTAAAAGAATCTCATATGACACTGAGGTTTTAACCTTGAGATTGCTAGTAATTAGTTGCTTCTGGATTCTTGCTAGTTGCCTCCATCTACAAGTTGACATGTTGCTTCCCCATATTTCACAACCATAGAGAACAATCGGTGTAACCAACAAAGCAAAGAGAGTTTTTTTAGTTTTCCAATCCCAAAATTCCTTTTTTCTGCACCTATTTTGGAGTAAGTATGAGGCTTTCCATCCTCCATGTATGTTTTCTCCCTACATGTCTCCCAACATGTTGAGTGATGCACCAGGACCAATTTTTCATGACACCAATGTATTAACCAAGCATCCAATTTGTTTTCTTTTCCACTCAAAAATCAATGAAAATATATCGAATTTTAATAACTGGCCTTGTGTTTACCACAAGTGTTTCAAGATAATTATTTTAGCTTCTATATTTTTTTGAACTGGTCATTTTATATTTGTTGGCCTAAGTTGACTTATATTGTTTTATGTGTTCATGTAATCTGTAGTATCTTATCAACATTTCTTATCTATATAGGTAATAGCCATTATATTAATATTATGGATTATTGATAAAATGTTGATATATTCAATTGGTGAATATTTTCCTCCTTGATTTGTGTGGCATGTATGTGTATGTCTGAATGATAACTCTCACCCACATAGGTAGTAGCCTTCCTATTAACTTAACGAGTGATCGATTGCAACTGTGGTATATTCAAATGGTCAACCTTCTCCTCCATGTTTTATGTGGCATGTATATGTATGTGTGAATTATAACATAACATTTGAATGTGTCTATGTTTGCTGTCATGGAATTGCTACAACAACTATAAAGTTATATATCATCACATCCCACAATTGTTGTGAGGCTTAATATGTGGTAGCATGAAGACCTTAATATGTCATGACCTTTATTCCAATGGAGGAGTCCATAGAGGTAGTGGTCCTCCAACAAACATAATAGTTGATTGTTTATGGGGTTGATATACTTGTTTGCTTAGCCTTCCCTTCCTTTTTGGGGGGGCTTGTGTGTGTATGAGTAATAGCATAACACCCACATAGGTTCATTTGGCATCTTGGAATTGCTTCTACAACTATTAATTCTCATCTCCTCCTATCCCGTATTGATTGTGAGGCTTGGTATGTGATAGTGTAAATGCCCTAGTGTGTCATGACCTTATGCTAATGAGAGCATCCATAGAAGAAGTATAGTGGCCCACATATTAACATAGTAGTTAATAGATTGTGGGGTTGAATTGTTGATATTTCTATCCTCTATGTGACATATGTGTGTGTGAATAATAATGTAGCAATCATTTATGCTTATCCATGGCATCTTGGAATGAGATTATCTATGGCATCTTGGAATGTTTCTACAACTATAAAAGATCATATCCTCCTATCCCACATTGTGAGGCTTTGTTTGTGACAACACAAAGGCTCCAATATACATGACCATTATGCCAACGATGGATTCCATAAAGGTAGTGGTCATCTTACTAACGTAACATACACTTACTTGTGTGACTTTCCTCTTCCTATTTTGGGTGGCTTATGTGTGTATGTGTTAATAATAACATAGCAAGTAATCATGTATATTTGTGGCATCTTAGAATTGCTTCTATGACTATAAAATACCCTCCCTTGATCATATCCCATATTGATCGTTTGGCTTGGTCTGCGAAGAATGTAAATGCCCTAATATGCCGTGACCTTATGCTAATGTAGACATCCAAAGAGGCATCGGCATCCTACTAACATAATGTTTGATTGGTATTTTTTTATCTCGCTCCCATGTGTGCCATGTGTGTGTGTGCGTGAATAAAAAATTGTGGCATCTTGAAATACTTATGTGACTATAAAAAAAAAAAATCCTCTCCTTTCATCCCACATCATGAGCCTTAGTTTGTGGCAACATAAGGATCCAATATGCATGGTCATGATGAGAATGATAAAGTCCATAAAGGTAGTGGCCCTCCTACTAAAATTATAGTTGATTTGCTATAAGGTTGATATGATTGTTTGTGCATCCTTCCCCTTCCTCTTCTGGGAGGCTTATGTGTTTGTGTGTAAATAATAACGTAACAATTAGATATGTCTATTTGTTGTATCTTGGAATTGCTTATATGACTAAAATATCCTCTCCTTGTATCTCATATTGGTTGTGAGGCTTGGTATAGGAGAGTATAAAGGCCCCAATATGCCATGACCTTATGTCAATGAGGGCATCCATAAAAGCAATGACCTTTCTACTAACATAATGGTTGATTGGTTATAGGGTTCAATTATTGATATGCTTGCTTTTGTCGCCTTCCCTTCCCTCTTTTATTTGGCATGAGGATGCAAGTGTGAATAATAATGTAACAATTAAATGCGACTACATGTGACATCTTCAAAATGTTTCTACGACTATAAAATATCATGTCCTCATATCCCACCTAGTTTGTGAGGCTTACACAACAAGATTTGAACCCAAAATCCAACGACATCCGACGTAAAGTACATTTTTGTCAGTTTACAATGATGAAAAGTACTATACCTTCTGATTTCTTTAAGCATCGTCGAATTTCTGACGTCCTTAGCATAGGTTTTTTATGACACTTTGCAACACTATGTCGTCGGATATGCGACGGATGTGTGTCGAATTTGTGACGAACGTGTGTCGAATTTGCGACAACATTTGGAGGATGAGTCGTCGGCTATCTGACAATAGTGTGTCGAATGTTCGACGGCACTTAGAGGATGATTCGTCAGATTTTTTACGTCATTGGGCTATTTTTTGAAATAATATAAAGACATATTTCAAATAGTTTAAACCCATGTTTCCAATGGTAACTATGTTCATATCGTCGGATATTCAATGACTAACGAATTATAAATATAAACATTTTTAAACATTTCAACTTGTTTTCTATAGAAACGATGGACAATTTGCGGAAATTATTTATTCCTTGACGAACGGTTTGAGGAATTGTTTTATTCTTCAACAGGCGGATGCGGGAAAAAAAAATTCTTCAACAAACAGTTTGCGGGAATTTTTTTATTCTTCAACAAACCTCCTTTTGAGAAAATTGTGATGTGTGGAACTTGATTTTTTAAGATTGTCAATAGTATTCATTCACAAAGTTTGTGACAAAATGTCAAATAGAAATAATCCTGATCCAAACGAACACAATCGACAATTGCTTGCTAGACTATGGGATGCAACGAAACGAAGGGGTGATGGAAAATGTTATTGTCCATGTACTCAATGCAGGGGATTTAAGAGGAGAAGAATATTGATTTCAACAGCCACAAAACATTGCAGGGAACATGGACACACTGAGGGGGGGGATGAATATCGTCCATTTGTAGATTTAGCATTATAATTTTTTTATATTCTTTGCTTGGGTAAATGTATGTATTATTTTAATATTTCCTATATTAAATTATATCTATTGATGTTTTCATGTATTTATATAGGAAAGACACCCTATGGCATATCGTCCAAAGGAAGTGCTTTCAGAACAAGTTCCATATCAGGATCATGGAGCGTCTATGTTTAATGGAAAACAAGTGAATGACCATATTGAACAAGATGATCATACTGATAACATAGTTGAAGATGATGGTAAAAATACATTGATCCATGATTCATTTAATGTTAGAATGGATGATGACGATGGTGATGATAATGAAAATATTGATGACTTTGATGATGTTCACGATATACCTCTTCTCGATAAGGGAAATGAACCCCTTTATGAAGGCTCCAAAACAAGTCTTCTCTCTACTGTATTGTTGATAATGAACTTGAAGGTTATGAATGGTCTTTCAAACATATCAATCACACAAATGCTAAGGTATGTAAAATAATCCATCACATATATACCATCGTGATAAATTTTATCTGTATTCCTCTAATAATTGTATTGTTAACTCATTATTGATCATCATACGAATGAAGTGTGTTTCGTTAATATTATTTATTTATTACACTAACTATCTTTTTTTTTGGTAGCTTGATAGTTGAATTTTTGTTACCACCATCAAATATTTCACCTCGCACATATCGAGATTTATCTTCCATCATGAAAGAGATTGGAATGCATTATCAAGCAATTCATGCATGCCCTGTTGACCGTGTTATATATTATAATTAGCATGAATTTGCAACAGAATGTCTGGAATGTCATATAAGTAGATATCGAACAGATCAAGTAACAAAAAAGGTGCCTCACAAGGTTCTTCATTATATTCCCATCATTCCACGTTTGCAATGACTATTCAAGCACAATAACATAGCACAATTTATGGATTACCATGCCAGGAACAGAAGTCAAGATGATGTTATTTGAATGTGTGTAGATGGTTTTGATTTTAGGGATATGGAGGAAAAGTAGCCTCACTTTAAAGAAGAACCATGTAATCTTATGATTTCTTTGGCAACAGATGGTGTTAATCCATTTTCATAGATGAAATCCATTTACACGGTGTGGCCTATTTTTGTTATCAACAATAACATTCCTCCATGGTTGTCAATAAAGAGGGAGCACATAATGTTGTCAATGATTATTCTAGGTATTTTGTGTCTACAACTGTTTTATTTCTAATGTAGTTGTGGCATCTCATTTGTCGTATCATGTTTCCTAATTTCATTTGTATATTTTTGTATTTTACTCTTGTGCATGGTTTATATATCTTTATTGTTCTCATAATTATACATTTTATATGTACTTCAAATCAATTAGGTAAGTTCCAAGTCAAAGATATGAATGTATATATCGAACCTCTTATAAATGAGACACTGAAGTTATGGAATGGCATCACTATGTATGACGTATCTAGACCAATACAGCAAAGGCAATTTCAATTCCATGCAATGGTTGTATGGACAATACATGATGCCCCTGGGTTAACCCAATTTTGTGGTTTGTATTTTTAAGTTCCACTTTAATTGCATTTAATTATACAAAGTAGTTAATATAGTTTATATCTAATTATAATTGACATAGATATTCCATATCTATATATTGTGGGTTTTCAGACAAAGGGTAAATTTGCATGTCCAGTTTGTGGTCCTAAGAAAAAATCTCGTCGCTCAAAAAGCTTAAGAAAGGAGGTGTTTGAAGAGTATAGGCATTTCCTCTCTAAGAATAACAAGTATAGAACAATCGAAAAAAATCTTTTCAATAGGAAGCAGGAGACTGCATTAAAACCACGGAAAATGACACCTCACCTTTGGAAGATACAATACAATACAAATCGTCATCATGGTACATATGGATCATCATATATGAATTGTTGTGTATTTTAATTTTTATTGTGAGTTGTTTACTGTAGTGGAGATATTTGATTTATGATGTAATTTATTTATAAACTAATATTCATGATGTCCATCGTGATCATGAAGGCATTAATGGGCTTCCACGAGGAATGAAAAGTTATCCTATATAATTCAGCAGGTTTCCCTAGTATGAGCACCTACAAATTGCTCATTTGTTTGATACAATGCATATTGGAAAGAATGTGACTGAAACATTATGGCGACTACTGGAGCTAAGGAGGGAGAAAGATAAAATTGTGAAAGCTTGTAAAGACATTCAAGAAGGAAACCATGCAATGAAAGACGTCATCCAATTTCATAGCAACAGAGACCAAGTTAATATAAACTCAATTCCATGGATGCTTACGGAGTGGCAAAGCAATGTTGTCAAAGAAGTAATGCGGAAAATTAAATTTCCCACTAGATTTTGTGCAAACTTGAATAATATCATAACAAAAAAAGGTGATTTTGCGGGGGTCAAAACACATGATTGGCACATCTTCATCAAGGTAATTATTATTGTTATGTCCATATAATTTTTTTTTTCATTTTATTGCATACATTTCTTTTCTTGTTTGTATACTCTTTGGTTAATAAATGGCATGGTTTGTATATTGATACAATATGTTCTACCTCTCTCTCTCCCGGACAATTTCGACAACAATGTCAAACAAGTTATATATAATCTTGGTAAATACATGAGGTAACTAGCGATTAGTTGCTTGTGTTTAGTGTTTCTTTAATTCTCCGTATAATTTATATTTGTTTTTGTGCACTATTTCATGATATGTAATTTAATGTTTTTTTTGTTAAGTATCATTATTGGTTTGCGTCACTTATAGATGGTTGACATCTAAAGAAATCCATAAAGAAGTTATAAAGTATTGGAGGAGAGAAATTCCTCGTCTAATGTTTGAAATGCAGAAGCATCTACCTTCGGCATTTTTCAATGCACAGGAACACTACCTCATACACGAAGTTGAGGAGATTGAGTTGTGTGGACCTGTGCACTCAAGGTCCATGTGGATGGTTGAGAGGCACTTGAAATTTATGAAGGGTTTGGCGAGACAACAAGCACATGCTAAGGGTTCTATGATGGAAGGATATACGTTATACCAAAACATGTTGTATATTAGTGAATGTCTTCCTATTTTAGCATCAAAGCTCAATTTACGTCACATTTGTGATCTGGACTCCAATACCAAATTTGAAGGTGAGCAACTGAAGGGAAAAGGTAGATCGAGGAAGGTGAAAGGTAATTATTAGCTTGTGGATGTTTATTATATCATTCATATTCTAATTGCATTTTCTAGTTATTGCATCAATTAAGAGCATATGTACTTTGTTCAGGAAATTTACACATGTCTTTCATTTTAATGATTATTGTCATCAAGCAGTTGGTCGTGACTGGGATGCAATTCATTTATACGTTGCAAACAATCTTGACTAGATGAAGGCATGGATTGAACGATGTGAACAATCGGGTCATGGAATATCATGGGAAGGTGTGGCTTCATTGGTAAAAGCAGCACATCGCAATGGAGATAGAAATAGTATAGAAAGAGAAATCGATTTAGCATATGATTTAAAAGATAAAATGGCAAGCATATTAAACAATCACTCTAAATCTTTTATTTGCAAATTACATTTTGACGTACATGTTGTTTTTTTCCATGTATTTATGCATAACTATTGAATCATTGTGTAATATTTTCATGTATTGCTTGTTGCAGGTAAAACACCATAAGGCTATGGTTTGCAATGGTTGTAGATATCGCATCAAAAAATTGGATGAAACAAAGAAAACATTAGATTGTGGGATATCTGCAGTCTCTGAAGTGACCAATGTTTCATCTAGAAGTGACAGACATCCAAAACTCTCAGAAAATTAATAGTATGGGTATTTGGAAGATATTCTACAGTGTGACTTTAAATCCTTCAAGGTAGTTCTATTCGTTGTCAAATGGTACAGGTTACGATTGAATCAACGTGATCCTGATAGAACTATTATTGAACATGATAGTGGATTTACCATGGTAAATACAAGGTTGTTTGAGCCAGGAACGGAGCCATGTGTTCTTCCAATCCAATGTGAACAAGTATTTTACTCGGAGGTTCCAGGTAAAGCGGGTTGGTCATTTGTTGTGAGACACGATCCAAGGGGAAGGCTGGTAAAGTATAACCTAGATGATGGTAATGAAGAGGGTTCTCTAGAAGAAGAAGACGATGATGAAGAGCATGATCAACATGAGTTAGATGATGATGATGATCAGATAGAAGATGTCCAAGAATTAGTTGAATCAGATGATGTGGCAGACAATGCCCATGAAGATTATACCGACGATGACACGATGAGTGTAATCCACTTAGAGGACAATGATGATATGGCCAATCCTTACAATGTTGGCTCTGGATCTGATGATACAGATGATGACTTGGATGAAGAAGACGATGACTTGGATGAAGAAGACGATGAAATATATTGAAAGGTAAATATTTAATTAGACCTATTCTTTTATCTTATTTTTTTTAAAGAGTTACTAACATCATCATCATCACCATCATCTTCATCGTCATCATCATGTTGATCAGCATCTTCACTATCATCATCATCATCATCGTCAAAACCATCATCATCATTATCATTATCATCATCATCATCACTATCATCATCATCAAGAGTGTCATCATTATCATCATCATCATGACCCTCATCATCATCATCATAATCATCATAATCATAATGATCATCATTATCATTATGATCATCATAATCATCATCATCATCATCATCATCATGACCCTCATCATCATCATCATGACCCTCATCATCATCATCATATAAATAATCATAATCATCATCATCATCATCATCATAATCATAATAATCATCATCATCATCTTCATCATCATCGTCATCATCATCTTCATCACCATCATCACCATCATGATGATAATCATCATCATCATCTTCATCATCAACATCATCATCGTCGTCGTCGTCGTCGTCATCTTCATCGTCGTTGTCTTCATCATCATCGTCTTCATCATCATCGTCGTCATCATCACCGTCTTCATCATCATCATCATCACCGTCTTCATCATCGTCGTCGTCATCTTCATCATCATCATCGCCATCATCACCATCCACATCACCATCGTCATCATGTTAATCATCATTGTCTTCATCATCATCATCATCATCATCTTCATTGTAATCATTGTCTTCATCATCATCGTCGTCTTCATTGTCTTCATCATATTGATGATCATCATCATCATCGTCGTCGTTGTCGTCATTGTCTTCATCCTCATGATAATCATCATCATGTTCATTATTATCGACTTCATGATGATGATGATGATCATCATCACCATCATCACCATCCACATCACCATCGTCATCGTGTTGATCATCATCACTATCATCATCATCATCATCATCATCTTCATCATCATCATTGTCTTCATTTATATCATTGTCTTCATCATCATCATCATCGTCTTCATGATAATGATGATGATGATCGTCGTCGTCGTCTTCATCCTCGTGATAATCATCATCATCATGGTGTTCATTATTATCGTCTTCATCATCATCATCATCGTCATCGTCATCGTCTTCATCATCATCGTCTTCATCATCATGACCCTCATCATCATCGTCATCGTCATCGTCTTCATCATCATGATCATCTTCGTCATCATCATGATCATCATGTTGATCATCATCGTATTCATCGTCATGATCATCACCATCACAATTATCTTCATCATCACTGTCATTACCGTGATGTTCAACATCATCGTCTTCATCACCATTATGTTCATCTTCATCATCACCATACACATCACCATCGTCATCATGTTGATCATCATGTTAATCATCATCATGATCATCTTCTTCTTCATCATCATTA
Source organism: Pseudotsuga menziesii (assembly GCA_001517045.1). Taxonomy (NCBI): domain Eukaryota; kingdom Viridiplantae; phylum Streptophyta; class Pinopsida; order Pinales; family Pinaceae; genus Pseudotsuga; species Pseudotsuga menziesii. Next base: position 70,509 of record LPNX011082204.1, on the reverse strand, counting down.
TCATGATGTTCAACATCATCGTCTTCATCATCATCATCATCATCAACGTCATCGTCGTCGTCGTCTTCATCATCATGACCCTCATCATCATCATCATCATGACCCTCACCATCATCATCATCATCATCATGACCCTCACCATCATCATCATCATCACCATCATATTCATCATGTTGATCACCATCGTCTTCATCATCATGATAATTAGACGTAGCATCGATCTTCTACATGAACAAAAATCCAATCATGAGACTTCATCAATAAGACATTTTAAAAATGCATGCGGTTATAGACATACTAGCCACTAAGTGGCTTATCTTCCTTGTTTCTAGTATGACATTAAATTTAGATTTTTATTTTTCGACATTTTTTATTATTAAGATAAAAGTGACTTTATGGCAAAGTCAAAAGTTATGAGAAAGTTAAAATTTAAGATAGATTGTATGAATAATATTATCATTCTCAATTTCAAAGTAAATATAATAACAATGACCAATTTTGTGAAAATAAACATAAAAAAGTTAATCAAAGTATTATTTGTTAACTTTTTATATTAAATATTTATTTTGTGAAATATATTTTAATAATTTTATAAGTAATTATTTTAGATATTCTAAGATCAAGAATAAATATATTAGATGGTGGAAGATTATTAACATATAGGATAAAGTATTACAATATCATTGTAACATTTGAATATCAAGAATGTTAAAATATACAACCATCTTACCTTATTAAATGGATAAACTTAGGAAATATGTTTTCATTTGACATTTTTGTGGAATTTATTTTTCCTTGTTTATATAGGGTTTTATTGCAACATGACCACTAGAGGTTTTTGTGAAAATTGGGTCTTGGTGCTCCAATGTGACAAGCACATTGATACTTTGAATACAAGAATGTATTAGTGCTCCATGAATTTCCTACATTATATATATATGCTTTGAAATCAAGATTAAAGATACTAGATGGGAGGTTTTAGTGAAAATTGGGTCATGGTGCTCCAATGTATCAAGCAAATTGGGTCATGGTGCTCTAATGTAATGTAATTGAAATTGAACTTTTAAATTGTAACTACACATTGGATTTTCAGTTGTAATTACACGTTAAATTTGAAAATTTAAATTGCAATTGAATTGCAATGTTAAATTGTAATTGAATTCTAATGTGTAGACTGTAATGTAATTGTAATTTAAAATTTAAATTGTAATGATGTTGACGATGATGACGATGATGATGATGATGGCAATGGAGATGATGACAATAATGATGTTCACGACGATGATGATGACCATGATGATGATGATGATGGTGATGATGATGATGGTGATGGCAATGATGATGATGAAGATGACGACGACGACGATGATGATGATGATGAGGGTCATGATGATGAAGACGATGACAATGATGATGATGGAAATGACGATGATGATGATGATGAGGGTCATGATGATGAGGATGATGATGATGATGATGATGATGATGACCATCACCGTCATCATCGGTGCCATTACCAGCATCATCATCATCATGACGACGACGACGACGATGATGAGGGTCATGATGATGAAGACGATGATGATGAAGACGACAACGATGATGATGACGATGACGATGACGATGATGAAGAAGATGATGATGATGATGACGATGAGGCTTCCTCTTGTAGGTTGGGTGGTTGGGGAAGTATGATGTATTTGTCCCCATCCATATTCAAAACCCATGACCAAATGTACATGACACATATAACAGTGTCAGAATTTCAGTTAATGAAAAAAGTTACATAGATTCTTAAACATATATATTATTGTGCATAAAAGTAAATGAATATATTATTAAATAGTTAATTACACATCCCAAAGTAGTGAGGCCTCATCGAAAATTTGGGGATTTTTTTATTATTAACAACCTTTTCATATGAGTGGTAAAGTATCACAACATAAATACTACGATTTATCTAAATTCATTAGAAAATACTCAATCTTAATGAACATAGGTGCATGTAATATTTATATGCCCAAGAATGTAAGACAAGGATTATAGTTTACCATCACCTTTAATGTATAAAGGTAAATGGAAATTATTTGATGTTTAATTATTTTGGAAAGGTTTTAATGTAAATAGTTCCACAAGTAGAAGTTTGATTTTTATAATCAAGCGATAGTGATTTCAAATAAATTGAAATTATGACCTTGATTAATTATTATGAGATAACAATATACAAACACTATAATTCATTTTCTTATACTTGGTATGTTTATATAAAAAGATGTCACAACTCTCAATTTTATTATTATAATCTTTATATGGAAATAATTAGTTAATTATACTTAAATATATACAAAATATTAAACAATGATTTGATTATGAAAGCAAGTCCTTTTTATGCCAATAGACAATAGACACTTTTGATCTTAACGCAAACCTCTATATAGTTTATTAAATGATTATGTTATAATATAGAGTTTACACTTTAATGGTTAATTAGTCTAATGCTTTAGATCTCTCACAAATGATTTGCCACAACTTATTAGGAAATGAAATGAAAAAAATAATGATAATTTACATCCCATACCCTAATTGAATACCAAAGATAATGGGTGTGTTACGAATAAATATTGTAAAAGAGCATATTGAAACTATTAGAAGCATATGTTATGTTAGTGAAGCTTTAACTTTCATAATGCAAATTATGAGGGTTTAATATACAATATTGAATCCTTGTAGTGGAATGTGTAGTGGATTTAATATGATTGGGAATATTGATAATATGTATAGGGAGAAGATGAATAAGGAACCCAAAACTATGTATACCTAATTTTATTAAAGGCAGAGGAAGAGGGATAAAGATTAAGTAATTTGTCTTTGTAGTAGCCTTTTCTCTTTTCTTTACAGCTTAAGATCGTTATAGATTGTGAAGAAGGGAGAATTGAGATGATGTTGGAAAAATAGCATATGCAATAATAAGATATAATCAATAATATGAAGGGCTGAGTTAATCATCTCTTAATTAGGAAAATACAACTCAATAATGACCACATTGGAGGTTGGTGCTTGAGGAAATTTTATGACCTCTCACGCTTGCGGAAATTTCCATTACATCATTTTGTCCATCCTTCGGCCCTCCGACGAGTAAGAAAATGGAGAATAGAGGGAGATTGCTATGCCTTTTTTTCCATCCTTTAGCTCTCTGACGAGTAAGAAAATAGAGGGATATTGTTGCGCATTTTGTCCATCCTTAAGCCCTCTGACGAGGAAGAAAATAGAGGGTGATAGCTGCAACTTTCTCTACAACATTTTGTCCATCCTTCGGCTCTCCAACGAGTAAGAAAACAGAGGGAGATAGCTGTCGATTTGGAGAGAGCCATTACACCGACTGTGAACTTCCAACGACCAGTAAGCCCTGTATTATTTCATTCAAAGGGCACAATAATTAGGGGTTTAATTGAGCCTTCACCTAATATAGAGGATGGTTTCCTTAATAATTAGGGGTTTAATTGAGCCTTGGCCTGGTCGCCTTACCATGCTACTTGGCTCTTAATTACTTATTTTTAGGAGTTAAAACCCCAACGTATTCACATGAATGTCCCTCCCTATCAAAACTGGATGAATCCAACTATAAAAATAAGAATTGTGGAGAGGAATTTCTTTATCATTCCCTTACAGCTGGGTGGGACTAGTGAGGCTACACCGGTTGATTTAGAGGTTGAGGAAACCATGCCATTCTGGAAAAGATTAAATAAATGTATTTTACATTGCATAAACCTGAGCTTGGACCGATGGAAGTAACCTATAGCATGGTATTGTTGTTAGAGTTAGGCTTATTACCATGGGAATGCATGTGATCGAGTTGCTAAATGCATATGGCCCAGAGATTCATGTAAGTGATTAAATTATTATTGGAAAGTGCATGTTTGAATCATCTCAATTTTAGTAGTGCCCACTTACAATTATCCCATAAGAGTTCAAAATAAACCATGATAATGTTTTGGTATAGAAGCATTGTGAGAACAACAAGTGGAGCAGTGGCAAAAGCACACAGAGGATAGTGAATGGAAGACATTAAAAATAAAATGTAAATGGGCATGTTGTGATAAGACCTAATTAGGCATATGTACCCCTTATTTTATCGATTCAGTGGTTCACTGGTGTAAGGTCTAGATGTAAAGATAGATGATAGAACTGAGGGGGGGTTGGCATATTGAAATACTAGATATCCACTGTGTAATTTAGAGGGAGATTTGTATCATAACTAAGTCGATTTTAAAAAGCGGATTGCTAGGTTAATATTGACTTGGTTAAGGGTGGAAAGGTTAATCTTTATGAGGTTCAGGATGGGTTTCTTGTAGGTGGTTTATAGTGACTCGTGGTTTTTATCACATGGTATTTTATGAGATGAAGCCCATTAAATGTTTGATGTCTCCATTGTAAATTGCTTTACTATGTCATCTTGGACAAGGTGACAAAGATATATTTGTAGCTGCTTTTCCCTTTATAGGTTTATAGGGTACTTGGATTTTATATGTGATTATTACTTACATCATTTTATCTCATGTATTTAAATAAGGAAAGTAAACCAACTAACTAGTTTTAATTAACCAATAATTCCTCTCCCTTTGGTCGAGCATTATTTTGCATCCTTAATAATCTAGAAACCCTAATGATGGAAATGCAAAGAGAAGAATGGTAAATCACATGGAATTTACCATTGTAGGTGATGAGTCTCCTTGGGTTGAAGAATAGATTTGTGAAAGGTCTTCAAGAGCAATCCACTTATTGGAGGATTCTGCATACATAGCTACAATTCCTTGCAAGCTAAGACGTTGATCTAATCTCCAATAAAAGATAGGTATCAATATATACTCAATTAACATTAGATCTACTATTGTAAATAAAATTACTGACAATGCAGAGTTTATAAACCATGGTGCCATCAAGGGTATGAGACCTCCCTTGAGGTTGTAGGGTTTTCAGGCCCAAAGTATGAGCAGAACTAAGACAATGAATATTCCCTATGATGAATAAAGAAGCCTGCAAGGTTGTAGCCAAGCTAGTAATGAGAGATCCCTGTATAGGTTATAGAGATGGGGAATGAATTTAAGGCATAGGTGTACACTAGGTTATACTTTGGAGGGTTCAAGTCTTAAAGAACAATTGTATTGTGCTTGTTCACTCAATGTCATGGGTTTGGTAAGACTCTGCCTTGAGTTTTAGGACCTAAAATGAACCTATATTTTGCACATTGTGGATCGCATAAGGAACATCCTTAATAATTTATGTTGTAATGTCCCATAAATGACCCTCTGTAATAAAGTAGCATATAATTATGTAAAATGTTTTTCTTTACAACATTTTTATTACATTTAAAGTGATACACCATGAGACGGTTATAATTACGGTATATTTTAACATATGTAAATATTTTCCTTTTTGTTTTTAATGAAATATATCCAGGGCTTGCTGGGCAAAGAGAAACTTAGAGAGACGAATGGGGAAGGCTTAAGAAGCTTATGAAATATCCATGTGTCAATACAATCTTATCCTATTCCAAAAATGAAGGAAGTGGAGGAAACTATTCTCTAGATTTGAGCCAACATCTCCTAATTTTTAGCTACATGTGTCCTCCCAAAATACTAGAACTAAGGTAAGTTGTTTAGGACTCTATTATTTCCAAAATCTCTATAAAAATGAAAAGGAGGAAAGGGGTAGGGGTTGGATGTTGGTTGGGTTACGAATAGTAATGTTGTTGGATTGTAGTTATGTGTTGTTGGCTGGGGTTACAAACTGGTTTTCAATTGGTGATTTTATCATTCCCTTAATTGAATTTCTTTATCATTCCCTCTTTGTCAAATTAGGAGCATCAACAAAGAACTCCATGGGGGTACTACTCTATCTAGATTGAGTTGTAGAAGAAGGTATGTGATCTTAGATTAGCAACTTCCATCTTCCAACTACATTTCTAGCAAGATGTTTCCTGTTGTTCCTCAAAAATTGCCCAGCTTTGGAGTTGGGGCTTCTTCATTGTTGTTTGGAAGGCCAAACCAGGCTCAACCCACCTAGAATTGTTGTTGTTTGCTGCTGTTTAATACCTCAGAAATTGGCCCACTTCTATCCTCAAAACAAGCCCAGGTCTGTTTCTCTCACTTTGTCTCTACCCACAGACCTAAAATTAATTCAATTTACTCTCACTTCGATTGCTGGAGTATGCCCGAAATTAATGTTACTAGTTGTTAGATGGATGGTATAAACCCAAATTGAGGTTGTATCACTCTGTTTACCCACACACTTGCCCATAACAGCTTAGATATTGAGGTTTTATAATTTTGATATTGTTTTTTATCATTTTGATATTATTTTTAGATCTAGACTGTTGCGAATCATTTTCAAGTCACATGTTAACTGATTCTTAGACTGTTGCACATGAAATGATGCCTAAAGGATACCCAGAATTGAAAATAAGGCTGCCTCTAATAGAGTGATTATGTTATATCCATGATATTGAGCAATAGTATTGGGTTGATTCCTATCACTGCTTATTATGTAAATATAGCATACTCTTTTATGGAATAAATGCACGCAAGATCTGTCATAATGTAGAGTGGATTTAGTACAATGTTCATTATTTAACTAAGCTCACTCCTATTGATTAGTGTGCAGATCCATAGCTTGTCCTTATTTGAGACCATGTATCTCATCGTTCAATCACTTATTGCCAGTTGTTAAATATTGGTGATAGGGTAGTGTACTTATTAGGGATCCACTTATGACATAATCATGGTAATCCAACAGCCTTATACTTAGTTGATACGTAACATGATAGATAGAGTTGAACAGGCTCATTATTATGTATACATGGTGTTAGTTGCTTACAAACTCGATACTCTGCTTACTTGTACATTAATATATAGTATATATTATGGAAACATAGGTACCATTCATCATAAGTAGTGAGCATAGAGCTTATATATGGAACTACTTGACCCTTTTAAGGTGAAGTAAGGTGAAGAGTAACATTATGGATATCGTACTTGATTCTTGGGTATTTATGTCCATATTAGCTTTATCTCTCTAATTGGGTAGTGTATGATTCAGTATTCCTATGAATACCGTAGGAATAGAATAACATTAACATTACACATATTAGGAGGATATACTATCTTTTTATATTAGGGAAACAACGTATATAATGTATAGAACATGATATCCTTATATTAGAGTCATTACACGTGTACATGGTTCATAACAAGCTAACCTATTGCTTTTGATATCAATATCATAGGAATAGAGCCAATCACATGGAGTTATACTAGTAATGCAATTTCATATGTTACTAATATAATGGAAATAGTTCTGATATCATGTTCATTAACTATAATGTTAGAACCAATACGGTTTGGAAATCCATTCAATTGAATCCCTTTTTAGGATCCTCAAAGTTGCTTTATATCTTTTTTTCCATGAAAGAATTTGTATAAAATAATAGGTTTCATAATTCCACATGTCTCCATATGATTTTATATAAGGAAGGCCTTACATAACCCCTCTAACTTGGAATCACTTAAAATACCAAGCAATTTTGGCACTCAAGATACTATAAGAGATGGAAGAGAAAATGGCTTAGAAAATGATTGTTTAAAGAACTATGAGAATAGAAAACGGGACCGATTTCCCTGTAGCTTATTTAATGGTGTCTCCAACCCATCTTGAAGAAAAAATGGTTTCCCATAATATCAACTTGCAATTTTGGCTAGATAACTAGATTCAGGAAATAAAATTATAAAGATAACCAAAAGGTTTTTCGGTTTTTCTCATAGAGATGAATATTTCAATTTGGAAATGTCTATGTCCTATATGCTTGGAGGGGAGTTGTGATGAAACTAGTAAATACTTTTTTGTTGTTGTTTCAAAAGGCTTAGCTTTATAAGTCAATATAATTTTACAAAGAGTAATCCTTTACATCATTGAATTTCCTCTTACCACCACAATGAGGAAGGAAATCATATCCAACTGGGCTGTAATAGTATATGACACAATGTACTCTCCTAGAAAGGAAATTAACATAACTTTGAGATTCCTAGTATTCCAAAAAACTTTGGAAATCCATTCAATTCAAACCCTTTTTAGGATCTGTTGCAACTGCAACAATTTTCCCAAATTTTTGAAATTTTGGACCCTCCTCTTAATTTTTATCTTGCCTAAAATTGTTTGGATCCATGAACTCTGTTTTTGTTTTCCCTCTGCTACAAGTTTGAATTGTTTTGAGGTCAACTGTTTTCATGCTTTTCGGAAAATTGCTTATGTCTGAAACTGCTTTAGGCTGTGGAATTTGAAGTTTGATTTGAAAATGTTGTCCTTTGATCTGTGATTTCTCTCTTTGATATCGGAAGTCTTTTTCTCGTTTTCGTCGCTATTTCGGAGGTGAAACAAACTTTTTCATCGCTGCCCAGTAGAAAGTCATTTGGAACTTGACTTTTTTAGTTTGGTTGTTCGGAGGTCATTTAAACAATGCATCAGAGCCATATTTCCCTATGGAGCCTCCGTTGCGGAAGCTGAACGATGAATGTTCTGATGGATAGATTTGACTTTTTCGATGCCGTGATGTTATTATCTTGACTTGCTTTGCGCTGTCGGAGGTTGGTTGAAGTTTGAGTCGGGGTTTTTGATCTCTATGACGCCGCTGTTTTGGAGATAAGACCAACTTTTTAGACCGCTGCACAACCTTAAGATTTTCTGAACACTTAACGTTTTCATGGTGTTTCTGCGCCATATCGGAATGTTTTATGAATTTGATCGAAGGTGGTAGTCTTATTGCTTTCCACCATTGCGGCTCCCGAGTGAACTAAACGTCTGCTATTTAACTGCTCCACTCGTCGATGTTTTGTTATGGTTTTCGCCGATATGTTTTATTTGCCGCAGAGCCCGTAGTATTTCCGTCTTCCGCCATTGCAGCTGCGTAATGCACTAACCACCTGACGTTTATGTCGTTCCGTTCGTCGACAAGGAGTTTTTTCGTCTGATTCTTTAGTTTAGTCTTTCTGACGTCGATAGACTTAATGGTCTCGCGGAACTCGTTGTCTGTCTGAAACCCGCCGTTGTGGCTGTTAATTAAACTATCCTACCGATGCTTTAGTGATTTTTCCCCGTCGGTGAGGGTTTCTCTCGCCTGTTCTGTGTGTTTTTTTACCCTATCTGATGGATGGAGGTTTCATATTCTATCATTTTAAGGTTTTCGCGATGAGAGTGCAGTACAGGGCCTCATTTTGATGATCAGTTTTATTGTTAGTATGGTTTACGTTTGTTGATAAGATGCAGTCTGAATTAATGATGAATTTTGTTTTAACTGTAGACGGACTTAGAAGATTCTTCAGATTACTGTTGCAAAGACAACATAGCTAAAGGACAAAGCATAAGGAAGTTGGCTGAAAAGTGATAGGCAGCGATGTTCTGAGATCAAAAGGATCTTAAAAAGGACAAATAAAAGACAAAGTAGAATCGATAGTAACAGAGGCCCAAGCTTGGAAAGGTTCATCAGTTACCGAGCTGGTCCTGTTTTATGAAGTAATCATAAGTCTAAATCCGAAATGTAACGTATTGCCTAAATTGTGAGCACTCACAAAAGGACAAAATTGTGAGATTAAATGGTTGAGGAACCCAAAGGTCACCCGGGGGGGGGCAACCAAAAGGTTTTGCTGTTTGTATAAATCTAGGAGAACTAGAAGGAATAAGAGGATTTTTCCCTGGAGAAACTCGTGAACCACTTGTTGTAAGAGGAACTACTTCGTTTTACAATAATAAATTACAAATTTTGCCTATTGGAGAAGGCGCTGTGTGGAATGTTCGAATGTGATAAAATGAACAATGTTGAAGGGAACTATTTCATTTTCAACTGTGTTTCATTAACTGTGAGAGCGTTCTAACTTTATGAACCTATGTTCTTATTTGAATGTTCTCTGGTTTATTCGGTGATAATTTCCACTATGAGTAATGGAGGTTTTAACGGTTGATGAGCTATCTTGTCGTGTATATCTTTATTCATGTTTATGTGTTTTGATTCTAAGAACAACTATCCGTGATTTATCTTAACATGTGAACAGTATTACATTACTCATGAATTAATATCTTGCTCCCTAGGGATAGCTTAGTTAGTGTTGTTTTTCTAGTTGTGTGTGATTTAGATGTGAGAGAGTCTAAGACAAGAGGTAAGAACCTACGCATCACATTGTGAGCACTCATTGCATTCTTTATCAATCTGAATCTTAGATAAGCACTTGCATATCATACGTAAAGTAAAAAATACAAAAAATATACGGTGGAACGAGCCGCAATGGGTAAAACCCTTTGTTTTGGTTACTTGGCCTACGGTAGCCGGACCGCAAATCAGACGGATTCCCTACACCAAATAGTCACAGGCTAGTTGGGAACGTTGACTGGGGATAATCCCTTGATGTTGTTTCCTGCGAATTTCCAGGCCTCAACAGGATCCTAAAAGTTGCTTTATATCTCTTTTTCCATGAATAGGATAGATTTGTCCTCCAGAGGACATGCCAAATGGACACCAATAAATTTCACCCAAAACATAGCATAATTGTTTATCAGCTCACAGAATTAGCCCAGAATTGGATTTCTGCTCATTCTTTGCTGCAAAAACATGTCCATAACTACTGTTCAATTGCATAAGTCAGCCCAGAATATGGATAGGAGGCCACTTTCTGCTGCTAGACATGAGTTCAAGCACCAATAGAAGCCACTTCAAACTTTTTCTTCCACCTTTTTTCCCCATGAAAGATAGCACCATAAAATTATTAATATATAGTGGTGTAAGATTTCAAAGTTAGGCATACATATTATGTTGAGTTCTTGGGATTAAACCACATGGAAGACTTTAAAATTGTCTAACACTAGTGAATCATTTTCTTCTCAACCCCCATATGGGCCTTAAAAATGAAGAAGATGTAACTATTCACCTAATCCGTGACTATGAAAAATCATGCATAGGCCTGAAAAATACTACAAATGATTTGGAAAATACTACAAAATCATGCATAGGTCATGATGGGTGGTCAATTGGAGTTTTACTGAGCTAAATTGGGCTAATTCCTAGTGATCAACATTCTGAGCACATCGCAGCCTCTTAAGCATCAGTAGACAGTATCTAGGTCTGGTATTGTTTTGAATAATTCTGGGAGCCTTATTATAAGTCCTAGGTCAGTTCTATTCGTAAAGGCCAACAGTAGGAGGCTTGGTTTTCAATTGTGGTCGACAAACTATGCATGTTTTCATTTGTCTCTCTGCCTTCATAACAACAGTCAAAAACATTTTAGGGCATCTCTGATTTGAGTTTTGGGCATGGCAGAGACCTGAAATATGGTCCATCCTATGGTAGAAATGCATCAATAAATTGAGTTTTTTTCTAGCACAAGGGGTGGGCAGAGGTTACATGATCAATATTGCTCTGTATGTTTTGGGCAATCTTTGACACACCATCAATGATGGACCTATAGCATATTCTCCATTATATGGTCTCTGAGGAATTTTTAGTGTGCACAACATCGATTATTGGTGAGAGATACTGTATTTTGACAACAAGAGCCAGCTGGAAGTGTAGAAAAAATGTTACTAAGGTGACAGTGGGTAACACCTTTAGATTATAGTTGGGCTAACTTATTTTTAGGGGCTTAATCACACGTGCTAGCTGAAGCTGTAACAAGGACTTGTAAAACTACTTTTGGTAGAGTTCATTCATAAATCATTGATGGAGTTGATTATGTGCCAAACTGTAAGCACAACTGCTTGTGTTTTTTTTTAGCTGACATAGCTTAAGGCTTAAATGCAACCCCATGCTTATTATGCTTGGTGCACCCATTAGATTGCCTTCTCTTGCTTTGAAGAGAAGGTAGGCCCTACCCATACATACAAAATTGTAGTTTATCTTGTAGGTTAGACATGTCTGACACCGGCAATGGAATTCAAGCATTTCTCCACCTATATAGACTCAAGATTCTTGTGCAAAGCATGCTTTCCACTTGTATGAGGATAGCCATTTCCCAATTCAATACTTTAAGGGTTCAACAATAAGAGCGACATACTGTTCTATAGCTTGCTTCAACCAAAATATTGGTATCTTCTTCCTTATTCACCCATTAGTATACTTAGTAAAACATGGACTTAAAAGATAGATTCACACAAACTTTGTTGGAAATTAATGGATATTAGTCTAGACACATATATCCCAAATTCAATAGCACTAGAGGGATGGAATTATGAGGGATTGATGTCTAGAGAAGGAATGTTTTCTCCTTGTGTTGCATAAGTAAGTATTGTGGTTTTCAAACAATTGATCCAACATAAAATTTCAATAGTGGTATACTTTGAAAATCCTACCCTTTCCTTTCAGTTATAGAAATTGTCCCGATAATTCTATACATCATTTTTCACCTTAGTGGTGCCATAGGCTAGCTAGGGTGTGGAATGGACATTGTAGTATAAATGAAACAATTATTCCATGACCTTTTTAGGTCTATGTTTCCTTTGCCTATCCTCTATGTTTCCTCTTTTCTGGCATATCCTTGCACCTTAGATTTGCAAACTCAAGACTGCATTATTCATTTTTGCCAAAACCTGCAAACCCTAATTTCCCTATTGTTTGTCTATTGTTATCTCTCATATACCTCTCAACATTTGGTTGTAACCCTAAACGATGGAAGTTTTCCATTCCATTCAATTCAACCCTAAACATGAAGAATTCCCTTCAATTCAACCCTAAACGATGGATCCGGATGCAACTGATACAACCTAAAAACAATAATGGCTACCGGGACAAGATTCAGACGGGAGTTTGTTGTGATGAGTTGGAAATTTTTCTAAGTAATATGTAAGCCTACAGGTGTAGAGTAAGAAGAGAGGAGTGGCCAAGAAAATGAATAATCAGACCAATGTAGACTGGAGAACTGACCTAGAAGTTGTGTGATCAGGTCGGTGTAGTGTTAGAAGCTCTCAGAATGTGAACTCATCTAAAGAGGTTGGAGAAAGTAATGCATTTCGTCGGATATCCGACATGTATGCTATACCACCGACATCATAAATTTGTTTATATGACTTTATCCGTGTCTACAGGGAGCACAATATGAGTGCAGATAGTTTATCCAATGAAGCATTGAATATGAAGGATGGCCTCCTCTCCTTCTCGTAACTTTTAGAAGGAGAAATCATTGAGGAAGGCATGATACAGTTAATTTAAGAGCCTTTTGATTTGTGTGGAATAGTATTTTTTGGTTCTTTCTACTATGGGATACATCAACATCTTTCTTGTTTTAGCTGCGGATATAGAGTTTGTTTTCATCCCCTCAGGGCTGTGTTTTATCCACCCTCGATGCCTCCTTGGATAAGTTGTTTGGGATCCTTATGTTCTCTGCGTGGTATTGCTACTTCGGTGATCTTGGGATTGTGGGTTCCGTCCCTCCCCTTGAGATATTTTTTGATACTTATGATATCCACTCGTTAATGGACCGACTTATTGCCAGGACTATGTAAAAGTTACCTTTTATTCACTACTGATTATTAAGCTGGAACACCTCTTTTTCTTCTAAAAAAAAGATACAGAATATTTGCAAATGCTTTTATCACATATTTTGAGATCCGTAAACTGGGTCTTTTATATTTTTGGGTGAGGAAACAAACTAAATTAAAATAGGTACACCAATCGATATTGTAAAAAACATAGTTTGTATTTTGAGATTAATTGGGTGAAGCATTTGATATGGAACGACTTGATATCTATATCGTGTTAAAGGACTTTGTGTTGAATTGTTATACTAGTGAATTATTGATATTATTCAGGATAATGATATCAACATGATGTCATTCTTATAAGTCTTTCCAAGTTTTTTGTTGGTATTTTTCTATTATTTGCCAAAAAAAATTCCGACCATGGTGCAGGTAGAACCAAACAAGTATTTTTCAAACCTGTCTTCCTCCAGCAAGGGGAGTTTGGGAAGTCTAGAGGAAAGTGAGACATCCAGTAGGTCTACAAGGGATAGATCAACTAGATGTCATAAGATCAGAAGAAAATTCAATAAACGCTTGGAATTGTTTCTTAAAGGAGGGGGGTCATGTTCCTATGCTGATGAGACAGTAGGAGACATCGAGGTGCTCTTAAGGTACAAACACCTAGTGAAACAATGGGTGCTTAGGGATCTTCCTCAAGTAAACACTTATTTTTGTGTGAATGGGAGGATATATAGAATTGCACTGTCGTCATTACATGGATTGGGGTTGTTTTGCATGGATGGCATAAAGGTTGGATACGAAAAATGTACAAAATTGATGGAGTATGTTTGACCCTCTTACAACTACAGTGATTGGATGCACCTGGTCCAATATATATGAAGTATGCCTACATATGGGTTGTCAGTAAATTATATACAACTAAAAGACAAAGTTCAAAATAAAGGAGCAACATTGTACATTGACAGAAGGCAAAAAACAACTAGTAATATTGTGGGGTTTATAAACAGTACACAACCAGGCTCTACACTTAAGAAACCCAACTGCATATTCAAGTCGCGTGAAGGAAACCGTGTCTTTGTATGTGCCATTAAATCAATAGCTGCTGGTGAAGAACTGCTTATTAATTACAATTTGAATCATGTAGATACAAACAAGGTTAGTATGGTTGTGGTACATCCAACAATTTAACCAACCTTTTATTAATTATTTTAACATCTATAGGATTTTTCATTAGCATATAATTATAATTTTATAATAAATTTCCTATGTTAACTTCGTAAGGAGGTGATGGGGGGCTCATCACCCCAGTAGAAGGTGAGAGGAGTACACAATCTGCGAGGAAACAGGTATACATCAAAATGTTATGTTTTAAAATTGTTTTAGTGAATATTCTAGTTTTGTTAGGTAATTCTTAGTATGTTTTTGATGTAGGGTTTTTTGAGGGGCACCTCCCTCTCCGTAGATGTTAGTAGACCTGAATCAAGGCAGCAGGTATACATCGATATTGCCATTGTAATAAATTTAGGATGGACAAACAGATCTGTCGTTATATATTTTCATTAGTATATTCGGTTCGTTTATATAATCTTATCTATTTTCCATGCAGAGTGTTGATCAAGGAATCCAACCGGCTATTGATCAGCCGACTGTAGCATCGAGGAAACAAGTAAACATGAATGTAATTCTCCATTTGAAATACTTTAAAATCGTACACATGTATATCGTGTAGCATGATGCTTATTTTGTTATATATTTTTTCATTTTTATGTTTTCGTTCATGATGATAATGTTGTCTACTTTTTTTGCAGGTTGATGATCAGGGAAAGTCCCCAACTGTTGATCAGATGACTGGAGCCTCGAGGCAACCTGTAAACCTAAATGTAATTCCACATTCTAAATAATTCAAAATCATACACATATAAAACATGTAGCATAATGTTTACTTTTGTTATGTATTTGTTAGCTTTTACATATTGCGTTTATTGTGATAATGTTCTCTACTTTTTTTGCAGGTGGTTGATCGAGGTAAGTCCCCAGATGTTGATCAGACCACACCCTCATTTAGGCATCAGGTAAACCTAGATGTAATCCTATGAATCTATCATGATAGACAATTTTTGTTAATATAATTTTTTGTGCACACTATTGCTTCAAAGACTAAGCAATGTTTTATATAATTTTGTTGCAGACAAAGGATTCGATTTATGAAACACCATCTCAACAATCTTTATAGTTTGAGGTCTCCCAGTTGATGAAAGATAATGAAATTAGTAGGTCTGCAAACCCGTTGAGGGTGCTACAGAAGACCATGAAAAAACAAAATGAGGAACTGCTTCTTCTGACATTGGCAGTTCCACAAACATAAGAGATCAAATCAAAGATTCAATTGTTGTTACAGATGTCGACAATTGCAAGTAAGTTCCCGAATAATAATGTAAATTCATTTAGAAATTTATAATATTTAATTTTATATTCTATTGAACCTATAATACAATGGTTTGTATTTACAGGAAGTTATGCAGCTTTACAGTGGTGAAGGCGTTGTTGGTCCCAGGGACCAAACCACTCCACGTACACCACATACTGCTCCCTTATTGTCCACTAAATAGTCGTCAACACGCTCTGTGACACCCCCGAGGCCAACAGAGGGTGCATCCGATGCTGACCGACCCACAACAGATGTTGTAGAAGAAGGGGTGGATGCAAGGCTAGATAGAGAGGTGGATGCATTTCCTGGATCTTCTTGCGTCACTAGCACTGGTTCAGTAGTGACAACATTTTTGGTGAACGAAGAAATGGTTCCAATAAAGATAGAGAAGATTCCAGGTGATTATAGATTGTTCAATTTAGTTTTTATAATTTGTGTCTAATATACCGATAATATTTTTGAATGTTGACTAATGACGGCATTAGTGTTTTGTAGGAAATGATATATTTTATAAACATCTGAATGATTTGTCCTTGGAGATCTTCGAGCCCACTATCCACACAAGGTGGTACAAGCAGGAAAAATCTTTAAAGGACGAGCTGACTAATCGCTTGGTTAGTCTGTTCGAAAAAGATACCTTCAATACATTGAAGGTCCTACAGAAGGTTGGACAACATCTAAAGATTGTTCGAGACTAGTATAGGGTTCACCTAGAAAAGAACCCTAGGTATGAGCGCCCTCCAATGATTCCATCTAAGGAGTGGAAAGCTCTGGTGGAAGATGGAAAAGAGAAGGGTCTAAGAAAAGCAGGAAATATACCACCAGGAACAGGTAGGTATGCAATACATTCCAAAATGTAACGGTAAGCCTTATTATTATTAGTTTCTATATCAAATTTGGAAAATCGACTAACATAATTCAACACTTGATTAGGCTGTCGGACACATCTAAGGCCACCAAGGAAAGAATGGAAAAAACTGGTCAACACAAGCTTGGTCCTGGTGGTTATTCGAATATGTAAGTATCAAAAACCCGAATCCGCATCCAAATAATATATAAAAAATTATTTTCGTTTTATTTTGGCAAAAAATGTAAAATTAATGACAACATGCAAATATGCCGGTCGACTGGTTCAAAGAATTGCCCACTCAGGAAGACATGAAGCTTGGCTTCGAACAGGGCTTTGACGTCGTTGTTGAACGTCGGAGAAGCTTGTCTAGGCATACTGCACGATATTTTGCTGATCCATCTCGTGTGCAGGTATATAAAAACTATATAGTTTAATGCTAATTTATTAATTCTCATGCAATTTATTCGTTATAAAAAATTAACATAAATTATTTATTCCTTTTTTAGTAGGAAAGTAATGATCTCGTTCATGTCGAGGATGTACACCAACAAGACGAAGATCATGCTTCGATTCCTAGTAATGAATTTATTAATATGCTACTGTTTTGTATAGATAATTGCAGATGATGAACATTAATTCAAATTCTGCACAATTCAACTGCAGAGCATGTAGATGCAGATAACACTAAACAGGTTGAGCCTATACACGATAATGATGAACATGTTGATGTGCCCATGCCAGGTAAAAAAACAACTCTGTAATGTTTTTTTAATTACACAATAATGAGGAGTCTCATTGAAGACACGTGTAGGAGTCAGTGGAGGAGTATTGAGCTACAACGTCGAGATACACATTACGCATACACAACACACTTATTGCCTGGTGTTGCCTAGAGGTACGTGACACTCTTAGCCTTAGTCGATCCAGAATGAATTACTTGTATTTCTAAAAATAAAAATATATTAATGAAACATTTTGAAATTATTGCAGAAATTCATCGCCCCTCACCGCAAGTTCAACCTTGCGAGTAGTCTAGTAGGGAGACCGAGGATCAAATTTTGGAAGATGTGCTCTTGACTAACTATTTAAAGAGAAGAAAAGTAAAAAGGAAGTGACTACTATAGAATTTTTTTTTAACTCAAACGGATATATTTTTTATTATTATTATTTTTTGGATTTTGGAGAATTCCTGGAATGAAATAGCAATAACTAGATTAACCATTTACAATAAGGTCAGAAGATATCTTCTAAAGGACCAAGAATAAAACAAAACTCTAGAAGGATACAAGTTATACAACTTCATCGTCAACTTTCACACAAATGAACAGTTACGGTAGAGGTTGAATAATACAAGATTCTCCATTAGGACTGAAGCTTCCTAGAGGAAGAAGACAAGCTTTATTAGCCAAAGAATCAGCTTGATTGCTCAGATCTCTTAGAATATGAAAAGAAGAGATGCTGTCAAATTCTTTCAAGATATTACAAATTCACTGCAAGGTTTTATCCAAAGGCGGCCTGTTGAACTAAGAGGCAGAGTTTAGCAATTTTATCAAGACCTCAAAATCCCCAAAAATTTGAATATCCTTGAGATCAATCTTCCTAGAAACTTGAAAAGCCATAAGAAGGCTGTAACTATCTGCTTGATTAATGGAACAAATTCCTAAGCCCCAACAGAATCAAGAGACTTTCTCGTTGCTTGAAGAAAAGATCAATCCGCCAGCACCTGCTACACCTGGATTCCCCTTAGACGCACCATCAAAGAAAATAATAGCAACTCACTTACTCTTCCACTAAAGAGAAAAATTATTAGCAGAGAGTCCCACTTGCCAAGAAGGAAACAAAATGGGTTTGGAGGGTTTTAAATCTCTGCATTTCGAGATGCACCCCAGCCAATCTGAAAATTCTTGTGGAATTTTAGAATTGCAATTCTTGACAGTTTCCCATATCTGCGATTTGAATTTAATGGCAACTTCAGCAAAAGACCACGTTTTGTTATTGAAAAGAATATCTTTTATTACCAGCCAAACCAACCACCATACGGTCTTAGGGAACATATACCAGACATTCAACCACCCAGCACAATTCAAAATGGACGTTGAGACCCAATCCTTCCAGGAAGAATAAACCATGGCTGACATGCCAGATGGGGGAGCAATCTAAATATCTTTAAGGATCAATTTCCAAACTGACTGGGTGAACAAACAATCTATGAATAAATGGTTAGTTGATTCTGACTCAGCTTTGCATAGACAACAACGAAAAGGACCAAGGAAACCACAACGAAGCAGATTTTCACCTGTGAAAACCTTTTGATGCATAAGTAGCCATGAATTTTTTTTAACCTTTGGCAGACCATATGGGGACCAAATCAATTTCCACAACGCTGTGGTAAGCAAGGAGGCATGAGAAGATTGGATTGCTGAAAATCCATGTGCAACTGCATATACACCAGTTGACCCCCATCCCCATTTATCTTTCGAGAAGCGATGGACCGGAGACAGGCCGATCAGAGTAGTTATCAATAATGTCTAGTCAGGAAGATACTAATCTGGCATATCCGGAAACTTCCAGCCATCCCAATTCCCCGCGCAATCCCAGGAGCAAATGTCTGCTAAACAGAGAAAGCCTTTATTAGACAGCCATAATTTTATCTCAAAAAGTGAGTTGATGGAGGAAAGAGGGGGATTCCCAAGAATCTTGTCTTCCCATAGAAAAATTCCCTTCCCATTACCTGGAATTCTATAAATTTGTTGCTGAATTAAAATTAAATTGTTCCTACACAAATTCCATATTGTAGTTTCTTTTGGAAGCTTTTCTAGATTTATATTTCTCATGGATCCACCTTTAAGATATTTCATCAAAAAGAGCTTGCTAATCGGATGATGCTTATCAGCAAAGAGATTCCATACTAGCTTGCCTCCCATGGCTAGATTATCTGATTCAGGCTCTCTTACTTGCAATCCACCTTCAGATAGAGGTCTTTTAATAGTCTCCCATTTGACCAAATGAATTTTATTTTGATTACCTTTTCCACCATTCCATAGGAAGTCCCGATAATATTAGCTATTGAACTGAGATGGACTTGGGGGCAAGAAGTAGTGAAGACTGAAAAATAGGAAGAGATGAGAGTACTGACTTTACCAAGACCAACTTTCTGGCTTTCGTTAACCAATGTCCTCCCAAAGAGACAATTTTGGCTTTTAATTTGCACAAAACTTCGAGCCAAAGTGAAGGTGGGCTAGCACCCAAGGTTAATGGAAGACCCAAATATTTGATCTTATCCCACTGGTCATATCCACGAAAGCCCAAAGAATAAGCAACTTGTAACATTTTCAAATGATCCACATTCCACCCATAGATGACACTTTTCTCCTTGTTAATCAAGGCTCCTAAGACTGAATAGAACTTTAGAAGAATTCTATTAAAGGAACGAGCAATATTTAACGAATCCCCACCAAGGAGAAGGTAGTCATCAGAAAAAAGCACATGATTGATGGGCTCCACTCCTCTCGCTACCCTAATTCCAGGAATAGTACCAACTGCCATTTTAGCAAACAACAGTATGCTTAAAGCTTCAGCCATCAATATGTATATGAAGGGTGACAGAGGACACCCTTGACGCAAACCTCTTGAGGCTTGAAAAATATATGCAGGTCTATCGTTGATGAGAGGAGCAATCCAAGGTTTATCTATACAAGCTTTAATCAAGCTGACAAACTCCAAACTAAAACCAAGGGTGAGTAGAACTTGGTAGAGAAAAGAAAGCTTGACACAATCAAAAGCATTCTTCATATCAATTTTAATGATCATACCTCTCTCTTTCCTTAGAAACTGGAGTGAATAGCCTCTTGCACTTGGATAACATTGTCTACTAAATGTCGTCCTTTAACGAATCCCCCCTGCTGAGGAGAGATTAAAGATCCCAACAAAGGCTTTAACCTGTTAGCTAAGAGTTTAGTCAGAATTTTATAAGAGGCATTGCAAAGAGAGATAAGCCAGAACCTATCAAAGGTTGTAGGATTGACCTCCTTGGGAATTAAGGCTAAAAAGCTTGAATTGGTACAGCCGCCGATTTTAGCTTTCCAAAGGAAGGAGGAAATCATGAGAAGCAAATCATGTTTAATAATTGGCCAACATATTCTATAAAAGTGTATGGAAAAACCATCAGGACCAAGAGATTTATCTAGCTCCATACCCCAAATTACCTCCACAACATCTTGTTCAGACAAAGGTTTTGTAAGGCTAGCATTTGTCTTAGCAGAAACCATGGATGGAATATAAGATAAAAATTCAAGTTTGGTTGCATTGTCTGAAATGCCATCCTCAGAAAATAGCTGATGAAAATGAGAGTTAGCTACTTGTTTAAGTTCTACTTGACCTTTAATAAATTCTCCCTCACTAGATATAAGATCTGAAATATGATTGCGAGAAATTCTTAATCGGCATTTTCTGTGGAAATATGCCAAGTTTTTATCACCAGCTTGTAACCATAAGCTTCTCGACTTGAGACACAAATTTTCTTCTTCTCTCCAGAAAGAATGGAAAGAATTAGCTTCGGAAAGCTTCTCAGATAACAAAAGCGATTTTGAAATGTCAGAATCCTCCATACTGAACTGGATATCTGCTAAAACTTTCACACTTTATTTTCTACTGATGGTTGGAGTCGGAGTAGGTTTTTTAATCCAGGATTTCAAAGCATACTTAATTTTTTTAAGTTTTTGTTCTCACATGAAACTAGGAGAGCCAACCACATATTGATTCCAAAATTCAATCACAGTTTCCCAGAAACCCTCACGCTCAATCCATAATGGGCTGAAGTGAAAAGGAATTGGTCTGTAGTCTTCTTCTTCTTTAACCAACAAAGAAATGGGATGGTGATCGGAAGAGATCTTTGGAAATTTTTTTGAAGAAATAAGAAAGTTCTTATCTAACAAAGACCTTTGCACCAAGAAGCGGTCCAATCTAGCTAGAATGCTATCTGACCCAGTTATGTTATTGTTCCAAGTAAATCGACCTCTCGTTGGTTTAAAATCAAGAAGATCCCAAGACCGCAATATGGCCTCCACAAATTCCTGAAGTGGATCTTTTCGCAGCACACCTCCTTTTTCTTCACTATGATAAAAAAAATATTTAAATCCCCTGCCACAATGATGTTTTGTAGAGACTGTGTTTCTAGAAAATTAGAGAGGGAGGTCCAACATTCCTTTTTCTCAACATGGTTTACAGGAACATACATATTAAAGAGGGCAAGAGTAATCCTACTAGTAGAGCAAAGAAGCTCTGAGTATATCCAATGTTGGGAAGTGAAATAGGAGAGTAGTGTAAATTTATCCTCCATCCAAATAGTTGTTAGGCCCCCACAGGTGCCCCTAGCACTGACACCGATTCCATTATTTAGTTTCCACTTAGTCTTGCTTAGAACTAATGGCGTATCCTTATCAGTTTTTGTCTCTTGTAATAATAAAATTTCTGTAGACTCCATTCTCAGAAGATCCTTCACATCTTCTGCTTTTTTGGGATTTCCCAATCCCCTACAGTTCCATGAGGTTACCTGCATTATTTACCTATTCCAGAGGTTGTTTCTCCACCCTTTTGAGACCTGATCCGCTTGCCTCTTCCCATAGACATCTCCATGGTAACTTGAGATCCTTGCGTCTTCAAACGTTCCGCTTCCTCTTCTCTAATCTCTTTACGGGATTTTCTACCACCTTTTTTTGAAGACTGCTCAAAAGTATCTTCATCAGAGGAGCTAGATGAATCGACCATATTTTTCTAAAGGATTTCAGCATAAGAAGGAGAAGAAGAGGGATTAGCAGGGGAATTGAGATTTTCTTGGAGAATTGGAACAACACAAGGATTAGGAACATGGATTTCAATATTCCCATTATTTTCTGCATTGTCATTTATTAACACCTCTAAAGGTATCACCTCACCTTTTTCAAGGACATGGGGAGTCTGGTCTTCCACTGGACATAAGGCTATAAATGGATTAGATGATACTGAATTTCTAGCTTCTTGCATTGTAGAATTCTTCTTCATATTAGAATTGGCTCTATTTCCTGGTTGAGGTTCTTTTCCTTTCGATTTATTAGCTTGCTTAGAATAACCCTCTTTCTGAATACAAGTCCATTGCTTAGACTTCTCAAGAACAGGGATTTATTCTTCTTTCTTCTTACAATTCCTGGAAAAATGACCATAACCATGACAATGGTGACATTTGAAGGGAAGCTACTCATAATCAAGCTCCTAAATATGGGACCAATCTGCCACAGTTAAATTGATCGCTTCAAGTAACCCAGTCTCTAAATCAACTTCTAAGCAAATTCTTGCACACGAGTACTAGTCTTTACATTCAACCCTGTCAATATATTTTCCTAATTTGTTCCTGATGGTTTCCAAGGATTCCGAATTCTAGCAAAGAAGCAGCAAGTGAGGAAGTCAAACCCAAACCGGAATAGCTGAAGGAACATCCTGAGTGGGGTCGAAATCAGGAGTCCATTTCTTCAAATATAGTCCCTAAGATCCCATAAAGTAGGGCCCATTTCAAAAAATGAGGTTTTTGTCTTTAGCTGAATCGAAAACAAAGACAAAAAACCCCCTTCCAACCAAGTGACTGTGGATTTATTCTGTAATCAGAGGCCTCCAATTGCGCTGAACCCAGCCATCAATTGCCTTAGGAGAAGGCCAGAGCCCCATGAATTGTCCAATTAAGCCACGTTCAGAAAGATTCAAAGTCGTCTGGCAAGGTGTCTCAGCTGGCAATTCTACCGATGGGATATCCACTTTCTTCACAAACTGCTGCACTAGAGAGCTACCCTTTCTCTTACCACTGGACTATCAGTCTTTTGAAAGCTAGCAATTCCGGAGGAAGCGGGGGAGGATCACAAGAATCCATGAGAACCCCAAACATGATCCCAAAAACCCCAGGCTAGGCACCCAAGTCTCATAGACTCCAAGAACCTTGCAATTTAGCAAGCTCCACAACAACTCCAAAACAAGATAAAAGTTCTGTTGGATAGAGTAGACTCAGGATAGAGACAAAAATAAAATAATCCCATACAAAAGAAGGCAAACAAACCAGAGAAGCAGAGCAAAGTTCTAACTCCCGAGCAACAAGCCAACTGAGCAAAAACCTTCATGTGGGTAGAATCTCCAAGAGGACAAGGCCAGAGACCACCTCCAAACCAACTAATGAAGCCTTCCAACAATTTCCACTAGAACCAAAGCTCAAAGCTCCTTGGGCCACAGCCGAATAGAGATCAACATGATCCAAAGACTGAAGCCAGGGTCTGCCATGATCTTTACAAGGTTGAGAAGGTCCAAGGTGATTCACGAGTCCCTCCTACTGAATCAAAGAGCTAACAAAGAGCTCACCAAGCAAACCTCGCATGGATCTGGAAGGAGTCCAGAATTGAACCAGCCAAGACAATTTTAAAAATGATCTTGGAGAGAAAATTGTTCCGATATTGATAAGCAAACTCTTAACATGAGCAAATCAATTAGAAAATGCACAATGACAGGCAATAGCAGATCTTGCAGAATTTCACTATCCTCCACCGAGCAAATTCAGGAAAACACCAGGAGCAGTGAGCAGTAAAGAAAATCCGAAGCCTCTCTAAGCAAGGTATGTTGGGCCAAAGAAAACCAAGAATCTTCTTGGAGCCAAAAAATCAAAACTAAAAGTTATTAGTAGTTCTATCTGACTAAAGAAATTTTGAGTAATTCTTATTTATAATAACAAAATTTACATGGTTTCTTCCTCCGTTTCTCGAATGAATGGTTAAATGAATGGTTTGCTGGTTTTTTTTATCGGCTATTGACTAAATGAATGGTTTAATGAATTATTTTTTTCAGTTGTTGAATGATTGAATGGTTTAATGGATGATTTAATGAAAGCCTCTTTCAGTTATTGAGTGAAATAATTTGCAGTAAATTGTTATTTGCAAGTAGATGCATTGGGTTTGGGGAATTGAGAGTGATGTGAGGGGGGGAGGGGCCATAAGAGCTTCCACCTTCACGTTGTTGGTCCTGTTTAGTAGAGAATATTAAATTATTCTCGAAACAGAGAGGAGCTTAATGAATGGTAAGGAAGAATACATTAAAAACAACTATTTCTATAATTTTAGTGTTTAATTTTTACTATTGCTATTTGACTCCTCCATTGGAACTTGTTACATATAGCGTTGAGAAACATTTTCATAGTTAAGAGGCAAGAAATGGCATTTTGATGTGATCGATGGCCTTATATACATAGTGTTTTGGTTCTCCATGTTTTATTAGGTGATTGTTGGGCAATAGGGCAGACCCGGGTTTAAACCTTTAGTGTCGCACCAACAAAAGACCCACAGTGTTGGCCCTTTCGGCAACAACCTGCGCGCAGGTTGCAGTCTCACCCGAAACAGCTATGGGGTGCCGCAGAATCAGGTTTCTGTAAGCCGAGAGGGGGATTACTGTACCTTAGCCTTTAATAATCTTATTAATCAATACTATAAAAGATTTACCATTCATTCACATACAACTTCGTAGGTAACTAAACAGTCAATACTTGCTCAACCCACTACAGGGAATTCACAGCGAAGCTAAATATTAACGGCGATCTACTTATCAGAGGTATACAGTTATTAATGCATAAAAGATAACAGAAACAGGAACAGCACAAGAAACCACGACACCGGATATAACGTGGTTCACCCCCAGTGTAGGGGCTACGTCCACAAACTGTGTTTTATTCAACTTGCTACAAAAACCACAGTTTGATATGCGCACTCAGCTGCAGATCCCTTCAATCCTTAAAAGCCGTGCACACAGCAGCAGGCCTCTGCGCACACAGCTGCAGATCTTTCTTTCTCTTCTTACAAAAACCCTCTGCGCACACAGCTGCAGAGGTCATCCACGCACACAGCTGGGACTTAACCTTTCAAAATCAACCTTAGCTTCGCCTTATTCTTTCTTACATCATAGAACCTAACCTA
Organism: Pseudotsuga menziesii; assembly: GCA_001517045.1. Taxonomy (NCBI): domain Eukaryota; kingdom Viridiplantae; phylum Streptophyta; class Pinopsida; order Pinales; family Pinaceae; genus Pseudotsuga; species Pseudotsuga menziesii. The sequence continues at coordinate 44,750 of LPNX011082204.1, read as the reverse complement.
TCTTCTTTACACAAGCGCTTATTTATACTGCGCATTTTTACAAAACCATGGTCTTAAACCATGGGCACCCAAAAAAAACCCTAAACCCTGGATTTAAACCACGGGTTTATTACAAAAAAAGGGGGTTTTGACTTACCCTGACACCCCTAAGACTATCTTGACCCATAACTCCGCTTACCAACAGCCGCGCAGTTACCAAAACTAGTAATCCTTAGGGTACGCGCCCCAACAGTGATCTATTATTAACAATTAATTTACTTGAATAGTTGAATAGTATTGTAATTTACATTGTAATAGTATTGTATTTATTTAGATTGGTTTTGTTATTTTCATAAACAAACAAAAATTTATTTGATGGGTCCTAACATGAAACTATTGCAACAGGACAAAATTTGAAGTATGTTGAATGATGTTTTGAAAGGTAAAGCAGAACAAGACAGTGCGAAGCTCCACAAACCAAGGTATAATTATGTTTTCTTTTGTTTGATTGAACTGTGTATTGGGTATTTATGCATGTGCACACACGTACATTTAGTTGATGATGGTGATTACCATACATTCAGGCGAACTTTGTTCTATATGATATATAAACTTACCTTAAATAGTTTCATTTATCAGGTTGTTTCTATGATTGAATAGCCTGGAAAAGAAACTTCTAATCTTTATGAGTTAGTAAGTTGTAGAATCCAGTCTTTTCACAAATATTTTTAAAAATAGATCTAATGTATTTGTAGGCCAAGAAGTCCAAGAGATTACTTTTATAATGTATATATACAGCCTTTCCTTTATGTCATTCGAGTAGTAGAATTAGCGTATGGTACTGGTGAGCTATTATCAAACCCTATTCTTAGCTTGAGTGTATGAGGGTGGGGCCAAGTTTCTTTTTGGGTTCACTTGGCACAAATCCTCAGTATGGTTGTATTCATGGCTTGATCTACATCTAAAAGGTAGGTTTTAATAGTCCACCCAATATGATGAAATTATTTTGATATCTCATTAATCATGAGTCAACCGTCCACATATCCCGCAAATCGAACGTTGATAAACTAGGGCACTTACCAACAAGCTTCGTCCATAAACTAGGGCACTTACCAACAATGGGCACTATGTCATACTCAACAAAAAATTAGAATAAAAACCCCTTTGCATTAGGTTGGATCGACACCATATTCTCCAAGAAAGAAACCCATAAGTCTTCTATAGATTTTATAGTGATGACCAAATCTATGAAACCCTCATATCATGATATGTAATAGTCCTTGTCCTCCTCCTTTAAGGGTTGTAACTGCTGAACATTACCACTGTGTAGGGTTGTAACTGCTGAACATTACCACTGTGTAGGGTTGTAACTGCTGAACATGTCAAATGAACTTTCAGGCATTCTCCACTTTAGTAAGCAAAGACTAAACATTACCACTCTAAGGAAGGTAATATTGCATTTCTTAATTAGTTGGTTGTAGATCCTCCATGGTGGCCTTGTCCACTGTAGCAAGGATGCTCTCAACCATCAACATGGCCAAAACTTGGGCACAACCCATTGTAGTTGGATTTAACTCAAGGTCTTAGTCCTGGATCTTGGTGATCCACCTACCCCTTGTCCCACTGCTCTCCTATTGAAAAAGTATATCCTTCACCATGGGATGAGGAATGTAGGACACCGTCTTATCATTCCAAATGTGATCATGAAAGTAGGTAGGTGCCTTCACCAAGGCATAATCTTGTGTTTCCATTGAGGCTTAACTCAACCTTTCTCCCTGAATTGCATTGCTCATGAAAGTAATTGGTTGCTCACTCTCTTGCTAATTTTTTTGTAAGAAAACAACATAGACTTTGCTTGATATATCTACAAAGGCTTTATTTGCTTCTTCTCTCCACTTCTTCAAACTTGATCTTGTCAAGATGATTTAACCAAAATCTTTCCCAAAAAGAACCAGGAAATGTTTCATCGTATTCAAGATTGGTTGTAACCAAAAGTTTCAAAAACATAATTGGAAACATAGGCATATATGAGGTTTCAAAAACATAATTGGAAACAAAGGCATAGATGAGAGGAGTACCATTTCCAATTCATCTAAAGAGGAGCGGAAGATTCAAGTCGTGCTCTTTCTTCAACATATTTGATATAGGCCTTCCAATTTTCGTAAAAATAGGAAATGAAACACTTTACAGAATTGATGCAACCAAAGAAAGATTGAATGGCTTGTTATTTTTTAGTAAAAAGAATCTCCTAGATACCCTTGATTGTTTTAGGATCAATACTTACTCCAATATTGTGTTCCAAAATATTTCCTTCAAAGACCCCCAAGATGATTTTTTTGAATTCAGCGATATGCCCAAGGATTTGCACCTATCAAAAATCTTACTAAGTGTGCAATATGATCATCCCTATTCTTCGAAAAAACAATGATATCATCTTGGTACACTGCTATGTACTCATTAGAGAAAGAAAAGTCCATAGTACATTGGAAAGTGGCTTTAGCAGTTGTCAATTCAAAAGGCATCCATACATATGCATAAGTCCCCCAAGTGGTAGTGAAAGCAATTTTATATCTCTCATTAAAACAAAAATTACACAGATATGAAAAGGCAAGGTCGAGGACATGAATGGGACAATGGAGTGTCCCATTCCAGCAGTGATCAATCCTCTCTCAAAGCATTAGTTATTTCTCAAGGCCATCATTTGTTGGGTAACTTTACTCATAGAAAAAGTTGATAGCTTCTTTGGCTCTATCCATAGGGCTTCATACAAGCAGCCCATTGTGGGCTTTTCCTATTAACTAAATGGAGAACCTTTACCAAAATACTTTTGATTGAGCACACTTCCTCCACTCCTTGATTTTCCCCATCAACTAAATGAAGAACCTTTACCAAAATTTTGTTGATTGAGCACCCTTCCTCCACTCCTTGCCAAAATCCGTCTTGGTTTATGAGTTTGTGCTATAGGCACAACCATGCCACTCATCAGAAAGAAAAATCTCTTCGACTTCAGTTCACAACAGTTAAGGGACAGGACGGAAATGAAATTGGTGGAAAAAATGTGTAATTCTAGGGTGCAAGAACTCCTTGTTCCTTGTGAATCACCTCATGAGACTAAGGACAAATGCATGGTTATATATGTATTTGGTCATGTTCATGCCTTGATCAATGGTTGCATTGACAAATGTGAGTTGGCTGATATCCTCGAGCATCAATCAATGCAATGGTAAACACATGGAGTCAAATACAATGTGGGGTGCTTCTCCACTAGCAACTTACCGGTGCCTACATAGTTAGAAACATTATTGGTGATTACCTGCACCACATGTTGCACAATGATTTGAAAAATTCATCCAACTAAAAAAAGAACAATGCTACATATTTAACATGTATAGATGCATCATAAACTTTATGCCCTTTTCATAGTTTACTATGAAATTAGGAAGGGCCTTGCCCTTCCCATCTGTCCAACCATCAGACTATACCATGCATCTAGTGTTCCTCCAGTTGAGTCCATATATCAACCTTTTCCTTTTGAAGGAGTGCACCACCACCACTTCTCATAGTTAAGGGGCTTTATATCGTAGGCCAATTGGACCAATGATAGTGTCAACAACAAGCATACCCTAGGAGAAGACACTAGTATTGGAAACGGTCAAAGATTTGTTCAATTTCTATGAGCCTGGATTTCTTTACTGTGAGAAGGAATAGCCTGCAAAAGAGTATGCTTGATGACAAATTCAAATGGAAAGTATGTAGTTGGTGAATTAGATGAATTTCTAGTTTTTATTGCTACAATTTGCTACTCTATATATTACAATGTAATATCTTTTCTAGGTTTGTGAAATGGACAAGAGAAAGGAGGGGAAGCCTGGTGAAGCTAGAGCTTCTTTAAGACGCTCCGTTAGAGACAATGGATAAAGATACTACTTTTTTTATTAAGCATATCTATTTGATTTATTTTGGTTTGATTTATAATTTTTTTGTATGTTTGGCCATGCTTCCAAAAGTTTTTTATGCGATCTTTTTCTTAAAATAAATGCAAGTGTCTCATTTAGGCAAAACTTGCTTCTGTTAAGGCACTCCTTGTAACATCAAGGGGTCAAACCTTGTTTGAAAACTGTGTGTTGCACATGGGGCAACATTTGTATGACTAGGGGTATAGTGGTAGTGGATCGAAATAGACTCAGTGTTATACAAGTACAAGCCTGATCTCAGGTGTTGATCACCCTAGTTATATAACAATCACTTAGGCTTCCAAATTGTAAAGCTCTGTTGTAATTTTAGCATTAAAATTTTATCCCATTTCAAGTTGTTATTTCTGAATTGCTTTCTTGATAGATGAGCCAAAAATTGAATGGATTTTCAAGGTGGAAGTTGTGGCTGAATCACCAATCCTTTTTGTTTTTATCCTCTCTCATGAGAGTGAGCATGTACATACAATATCTCCATAAATTTCTCCCCAATGGAAATGAAATTTGGACTAGTAAGTAACACCCTTTGATGCCTTCTTTCAAATGCTACTGGTATCACTACAACTAGACGTCAGAGTATTCATATATCTGTGTTTTAGTGAACCCTACTAGTTTTTGCAAGGTTCCATGATTGTTTATGAACCCTTAATTATATGCATTGTTCCTCTGATATTCTCACACCTTTGATACTGAATTTTTTACCAGTGATAGACATGGATTTCTTGTTTCCAACTCTTCAAAACACACTCAATTTGGAGGTCTTATAAAATGTTATAGATCCAGTAGCTTAGATGTACTCCTTGAAGTGTTCAAAGAATCATTTTCTCTAGCACCACTTGTAATGAATAAATTAAACAATAAAGCATGATAAACTTGCATACACACAATATACACTAAAATGCATTAGTGGCACTTCTCTAAAAAGTATATGAATCACAAAATAACTCCTTAGACATTAAGAGATTACTCTAAATAACCTAAATACATCCATATACAAAAATCATAATCCAATGCATACAATATTGGCTATATTGACCTTGATATGCTTGTTCTCACCCATTGCCCATGCATGCCCACTACCAGGCTAACCTACTATTTACATATACTTATGACCATTTACAAAATTCCACTTGAAAATGATTCCTTTATACTCAATGAAAGATAAGAATTGTAATCGAATAGGATGGGCACCGCAAGTGTCTTGTTTCCAAGGTGAAATAACCCTCAAACTTCAAAGGAACAATTACTCAACATAAGCGCTTTCATTTGGTTAAGTTTCCATGACATGATGGGACTCTTCCCTTTCAATTATTGACCACTTACACTTGGAATGAACTGGTAATCCATGTCTCGAGGGGTTTTGAATTTTGGTGGGTGTCTTGACATGCTATTGTCTTCATTGCTTAAATGTAACCCCATCATATGCTTGCTTTTCCTTGGGATAGAATGCCATCAAGTTATTAAAATACCAACATATTTATTTATGTATTCATGAATCTATTTATTTTTAGATAGAGGATTGAGGTACATTTAAAAATACATATTTGTCAACCATATTTATCTATATTCTCCTTTCTATATTTGTTTCCACCTTTTCACCTTTCCATTCAACTTATATGGGTTACAACTTAAATTGTTTTGATCAAGATATTTAGAATTTGTCATGGTTGTAGACCTTTTTATTTTATATCTATTGTTTAGAGTTATAAATAACATTCCAAAAACATTAATAGAATTCTAGACTAATAAAGCAGGTTCGACTCGAATTTGAATCTATTTTAGTGATTTTCAAGGTTGAGCCCAATAAAAATAGTGGCTAGGATAAGATGACTATTCTAAATATTCTTTCTCATCTAAGTTTATGTCTAGCGGGTCCAAAAGGACTAGGAATTTTACTTGCTTGTAATGAAGTCAAATTCCTACAAACAAGTGGAGAAGTCATCCTTTCCTGAATATTATTTGGGACCATACCATGATTCATAAATCTAGGATGTTTTTCTTCATTGCAAAAGGAAATTAAACATGTTGAATCCAATGCTTATTCATTTTGCTCTGTTAAATTGCCATGGTTTCTTGGATTACTAACTCCAATCTAATCCACATAGTCCAACATTTCCTTATTTTCATATGTTGAATTTTTTCATGTTTGATCCATTTTGATAAGTACAATCCTAACTGTTTTTCCACGAGTCACTTCAGGTATAGGTGAGCTCCACACGTTAACTTGTAAATATTTCAATATGAATGCATTTTTTACCACATTGAGATCTTCCCCTTCTAGTACCCAAATGAATTTTTTTGCTTGTTCTCATTTGCAATATCAAATTATATTTTGTTGACTTTTTTTTGAAATACTTTATAAATTTTCAACAATCTAGAGCACATTTCCCATTGGTATTCACAAGTCAATTGATTTTTTTTTTGTGTGTGTGTGTTTATATAGGAAGAGTTACTAAATACAGAAGGGCATAAAGACTATGTTCGTTGTGGTGTTGCAAGTCTATAGAGTGTTGATTTATGGTGTGATTGGGATTTATGGTCATATGCATCTAGTTGGGTTCATTATTTGATTTAGTTTACTTTCTTTACAATCTTTCAAATGGACAGGGCTACAGGTTCATATGACCACACAGTACAACTATGGGACTTGTGCAACTCAAAGACTGTCTTTCAGTTGAAGGTTTATTTGTCACACAGATGTTTTTTTTTTTAATAGAAATGATGTTTTTTCATTAGCATCAAAAGAAATCATTACATAAGCTTTGTTTGGTATATACCTCGCTAGTTGATTTAGGTCTTGTTGTTTTTCTAAAATATGAGAAAATTGATCCTTGAATATTTTGATACATATCTTTTATATGAAACGTATGCAATGTAGCTGTGGGTTGCTCTTGGACTGTTAGCTTGGACTTCATATCTACGAGGATGCTAAACCTTAGTTGTGACTGTGTAAGAACTATCCATGGACTATGACTGTGTAAGAGCTACTCTAGTGTGTTTTGACTGTGTATCCTAGTGGGTTGTGACTGTGTAAGCCCTATCCTAATGGGATGTGACTGTGTAAGAACTATCCTAGTGGGATGTGACGGTGTATTCTAATGGGTCGTGACTGTGTAATATCTATCCTAGTGGTTTGTGACTATGCAAGAACTATCCTAGTGGGTTGTGATTGTGTATCTAGTGGGATGTGATATCCTAGTGGGTTGTGACTATGTTGATATCTCCTAGCTGGGCTATGGACTGTGATGTTCTCCCTCAGCATTAATATGAATTATGGTAACCTCTTCTAGCTAGGTCATGGCTAATTTGACCTTACCTCTCTAGTTGTGACTTGTTTTTAACCCATATTGAGTTGATTTGTGGTTGTGTTAAGCCTTCATTGACCATCATCCAGCCCATGTTTCTGAAGTTCAGGCATGCAGTGAATAAATAGGTGAAGAAACCTGGTGTACTAAGTTCCTCATCGGTAGGGTTCATCAGAAAACACTCTGGTTGATCGACCTTACCCTATTCATGCGCAAGGCATTCATGTACTGACCATATTTTATATTGAGGGGCAGGATGGTAAGGGAGAGGAGAACTTCCGATCAATCAGTTGTAATTCTAGTTGGGGAATTAGAGTGTCCCGGCCAGTGGTGTTTCATCTAGACCCTCAGGGACTCCTATATTAGCTAGTCCATCTCTACTAAATGATAGGGGTATTCACACTTAGTGAATGAGTTATGTTGTTTACAATTGGTGACTGGGAGATTTGAATGCATCTAAAAAAATTGAACTAAATAGATTTAGTGTGTCCCTCGACAGTGTTGTTTTAGCTCTCAAATTCCACATATCCAAATTGGGCGTGTCTTTGTCTACAATAAAGCCGAGTTCTTTGACTACAACAAAGCTGACTTGTTAAATTACTTGTTGAAAACTAGACATGATAGGAATTGAACATAGGAGTTACCTTTGGCCAATGAGTTTCTCTAACATTAAGCTTCACCCCTTTAAATACTAGGAATCCATAATGGTTTGTTTTCAAGGTGTGTATTGATATCTTAATAGTTCACCTTCAAATAACACTTTAGCTTAGGTCTCCTTCCCATCACCAACCAGCTTCCCTAAACCCTAAACTAGTTTGTAGATGCCAGATCCTGTCATGTATAAGCATTAATGTTTGTTTGATATGCTGCAGAACTACAAGTGGTTGTTCGCAACGATTTCAAGTAAAATTTTAATGTCTTATGCTTGTTTGTTTTTGATACAGACTTTGGCAGTGGCTAGAATGTTGGCTCCATTTGGACCAGTCAGTCAAAGTCACTGGGGAGACTCTTGTGCAAATAGTGGATCCCCTGCAGTGCCTTCTACATATGCACAATTGAAGGTTTATATCCAACTTTGTCAAATATTCAAGTTCTGCATTGTGAATGATAAATGTCTCTAGATTATAAATCAACAAAGCTCAGTAAAACTATCAGTAAACATTATGTTATGTATTAGTGTCCCTTGGCTTTGGTTTAGTGGTTGGGATTTGGTGCTGTTATGCAAACAATCCAGTTTTAAACCTCAGTGGGTGTAGAGCCATTATGTGTGTGAAGGAAGGTGTTTGACCTCTTGTAGTTGGTTTTCCTTCAACAAAGTGGCTAAACATGTGTGCCATGCCAAATTGATTCAAGTGGCTAATAGGATACTTTATTGTCTTGGAATTTCAGAATTTGTTTATACTATGTATTCTTCTAGTGGATAATTAATTGTTTTCTTATGTATTTATATATGTTACCTTATGTGTCTCCAGCAAGAGCTTGGCGCAATTTTCAAAAAGATTGGAGATAAACAAACATGTGCAATTGGTTTATATGAACTCTACCACATCACACAACTATATCCACAAATAAGTTTCTCAGAGGCTTTTATGCCATTCATATATTAATGGGATGGATTCACCTCCACTAACATTGTGAAAGAGTGGTTGTAGGATTGTTCAACCAATAATTGCTTTATATATTGTTTCAAACAAGATTATTTCTAATGTAGGTAGACATATTCTCTCAACTCCAAAATGCAAGTGAAGCATTTTGTGCATGCATTAGAGATGGACTAGCACAGTTTCTATTGTCATTCTTTGATATTTGCTTGCTGTGTTTACATCATCAAATGTTGTAGACTTATTTGTTCATGTTTTCTTTTGTATATGGAAAAAAATGCAGCCGCTGGTAGGACACCATCTAGTGTACCTATATCAACACCACCTCCAATATCTCCCAATTTGTCTTCTCCAAAGCTTGCGCCTCCATCCCCTTTAAATGCAAAATTGCAGTCAACTAGGCTAGATAACATAAATCCCAACATCTGAGCTTGTCGTGAGAATGATGATGGCAATGGAGGATCCAACTCTGTGGCTACTGATCAATTTGATTCCAGAAAGCTTTCCCTTATGCGAAGTCGAGAAGAAAGAGATGAAAACAATGCTGGTTCAGGAGGTATGTTATTGTTAAATCTGCTTTAGGTGCAGTCTTTTGACTTCTAATCTTAATTAAAGATTGAACTAAGGTGTTGAGCACTAATGGTTTTTGAAGGTGAAATTGAACAAATCTTTGACCATTTCCAATACTCTGATTTCTATGAGCCTGAATTTCTTCAAGTCATGCTACTAGTTCCCATGTTAAGCTACAGGTTGACCATATTCTATGCATGGGGTTGACCATATTCCACATGTATATTTTTTTTAAACTATACAGAAGCTCGTCGGTTATCTGACAAGCTGTGGCCCTAGTCCAACTAGGTTTCCATGAGTTCGACAAGAGCGATCCATCAGACACCGTTGAAAAATCGAGTAGAACCCGTCAGAAATTCGACGACCTAAGCATCGCACAAACGACAAGGTGAAGTTGGGAAATTCAAAATTCACTGTCAGAGCAACGACTAAAGAGTTGTCGGATATTCAACATGTCTCCGTCAAAAATCCGACAAGGCATTCCTTATGTCATCACGAAAGAGAAGTCGGATTTTCGACTATATGGGAGTCGAAAATTCGACGGGGTTTGGCATGTGGTCGAATATCCGATGACAAAAAAAATTGTTGTTGTCGAATTATTGACAGGATTCTGTCAAATTTTAGACATGGAAGCCATTGGATTATGGGCTCAAATTATGTTGTGTTATGTTGTGGCAACATAAAGGCCCCAATATACCATGATCTTTATGCCAATGGGGGAGTCCATAGAAGGATTGGTCCTCGTACTAACATGACAATGATAGTTATGGGGTTGATATGATTGTGTGTTTGACATTACTCTTTTTCTTTGAGGTGGCTTGTGTGTGTGAATAATAACATAACAATGAATGTCCCTATTTGGCATCTTGTAATTGCTTCTATGACTATAAATCTAATCTCCTCCTATCCCATACTGGGCACCAGGTTTGGTATGCCATAGTATAAAGGCCCTAATATGCCATGACCTTATGTCAATGAGGGCATCCATAGAAGTGGTGGCCCTCCCACCAACATAATGGTTGATGAATATGCCTATTTAGAGTATATTGGAATTATTTTTCTAACAATAATAACTCTTTCTCCTCTCTTCTTTAACCAAAAAAGGAGAATAGGTAACAATTGTAGATCTATTAATAAAACTAAGCTCCTTGATCAACTCTAAGAAGCTAAAAAAATTATAACACTTGATTTGATTTCCTGTTACATTTTTTTTGTAACTAGGGGAATTGGCAACTGGGGACGGGCTGGTGCTCGCGTGACACAGGGTTCAAGGATCCAATCCCGCTACCACTATACCCCTAGGTGCATCCACAAGGCCCGAACAATGGCGCACGAGTAAATTTGGGGGGGATTTGAACACGAGACCTTCCAATTACAACCAATTTCAACAATTCCACTTTACCACTTTCTCTGCCCCCCCACAGGCTTGATTTCCTATTACATTAATACAACAAGGAATTATATTTTCCACTTTTCTTTAAACAAAATCGAAAATAAGGGACAATTATAAATTTCTTAATAAAACTAAGCTTTTAAATTAATCCTAAGAAGCTAAAAGCTTATAAAACTTGATNCATTATATATATATATATATATATATATATATATATATATATAGTTTTATAAGATTTGTAAATTTGATATAGCTTTTTAATTAATCTTAAGAAACTAAAAACTTATAAAATTTGATTTGACTTCTTATTACACTTGAATAACAATAACAATAATAATACGATTTGTAAATTTGCTTATCAAATACCTACTTTTATCAAGTACTTACTTTTAGGTGGCACGAGACTAAAAAATTGTTGAGTACTTTTAGATGAGACCAAGAAAATGCTTTTCCCAAATGACATACCCAAGCAAGAAAGCTTTTAGATGGGGACTAAAATAATACAATGCTTTGGCGAACAATATTCAACATGCAGTAGAGTAATAAATGTTGGGGTGGCAACACTGTGGGCCGTTGGATCTCAACTTGTTTGAGATCCTTGTTTGAGATCCAACGGCCCATAGTGCTGCCGCCACAACATTTATTATTATGCTGCATGTAAAAAAAAATTCGCCCAATGCTTTTCCATGCCTTGAATATGCCCTATGCCCGGAGTTTTATATGGTGCTTTCAAATTTTAAGTATTTGTAGTTTCAAATTTTGTATTTGAAGTACTTTGGTAAGAAATATTAATGATAGAGTAAATATTTATATTAGTTTATAAGCATTATTTTATTAAGTGAGTATTTTATTTAGAAAAGAAATGGATGGTTATGAATAAGTGAATATGTTATAAAATAGTTAGTATTTATTAAATATAAAAAATAAGTTTTGAATTGAATATAAAAATTGAGAAAGTCAAATTAAAAATATAAACAATTATAGATTTGTCATATATAAATGTGAGTTTAGTGAAATTAATCTAACGATCTTTCAATCACATCAATGGCAATGGAAAAATCGAGTCATTACAGGTATTAAGATAGAAAAGCAAAATAGAAAATCACCATGTCAACTATGGTGCCTACGTGAACGAAGGTTATATGGTGATCAACGATGAGTAGGTATTGTCTAAAGTTATCCCATGACAATTATTATCTGAATCATGAAGATACACTATTTTAACAATTGTAACACTAGAGAGGCGGGAGCATTTAGTCCCACCTCATTAGCACTTGCTGACAATAGAATGATGTATGCCATGTGGTAGGTTTGGCTCCTTTCATGTGGGTTTGGCTTGGAGGTTTGGTTCTTGATGCGTCTCGAGTTTGGTTTCTAATGGGAGAGAGATTCCGTGGTAGTTAGGTGGCAATGAGGTTTGTATCTAATTATAAGGCTCCATGTCTTTTGTTTACTTTAGAGCTTCGTAATTGACATTATGGTTTAGGACTCTAGCTTGATAGTGTATCCACCAATTTGAGTAGTTGACCATCCATCAACTATGGTCTACTATGTAAGGCTTTGTTCCCATGTTGCTTTCTTGCTATGATGCATCATTGCTTGGGGAAAATTATGGCTCACTTCCATTGTGCAAATGACCAGTGTTTCCTTTGAGATCTAACTCTAATTAAAAGCGACATTAAATGTTGTGGTAGCAAGATGACATAGGCGCAGGGTTTCAAGAGCATATTACTAGGAAGATGAATCAATGGGACGACGACTATGATGAATTGTGGCAAATCAAGGGCAAGGACAGAGTAAGAGTTGTAGTTGAAATGCAGGGATTTGTCTAGTCACAAAGGCAAAAGAAATTTTATCTAAAGGAAATTATGCAAACCATGCAGGGCACACAGGTTGATAGGGTGGTGAAGTATCTATGCCTTTCTTCGGAAAATGTCGAGCCCCTTCTACAAATTGTTGGAACACAATAAATCCACCTTGATTCAAGCTAGAATGAAAAAGAAAACTTGCTAGGCAACCTTCACTCAAAAGTTTCCAAACATGAAATAGAGCAAGGAAAAGCTAGCTAGAATGACTACACAAGATCCAACAAAAAAAACCCCTAGGGGCTCTTACTTTAATTCTTTGTTTAGTTTCTTTCATGTATTGTCGTATTATATTTTTGTTGAATTAGTTTGTAAGGCGTTACACTAGCTGGACTTGTTGAACTAGTTCTAATATAATCCAAGTAAAATTTTGGTATTAGAAAAACATTTCAGTTTTAAATAAAGGCCTTGGCCAATATTAGCATTTTGTATTACATGACTATTGGTCCAATTGTGACTCCTTTACTAATACAAATATAACCATTTATGTATTTAAAAAGAAAAATGATGCAAGTGCATCCAAATGAACATGTAATAAATTACTCAAATGCATCCCAATTTATCCCTTGTAATTCCTTCCAAAACACCAACACCAACAATGATAGGGTTATTGAAAACATATGTTGGTAGAATCTTCAACACACAAGGGAAAACTACTTCCTCAACTGATTCATTTTGATTTTCTTCTTTAATATTGTCAACATAAGATTTGAATTGATCAAACAAATGATAGATGATGTCTATCATGAATAGATTCACATAAAAATTCCTCTGCAAGCTCATAAGCCTCTGGAGTAGCTTTCACACCAAAATTCAAAATTACAGCATACACTAGACCGTATGATGTCCCTTTTATGCATGGGTCCAATATTAATCCACTAACAAGGATGCTTACAACTAGACTCTTTAAGGCTCAAGCAAAGCTTCCAAAGACCCCATATTTGAAGCTTGTGCACAGACTCCTTCACAAGTTTGTCAATTCGAGGCACTATATTTTTTCATATCTTGCATTGCTTCATCCTTAATATCTTCCAAATTATCATCAAGACCTATGACATGTAATTGGGTTTTTGCAATAACATGCATATCGTCTTTACATCACCAAGTGACTTATGGAGAGTCCCATCATATTTAACAATGATCCATTGTATCCGAGTTTGTTGCTTTCCTTGAAATTGTAAACCATGTTCTTTGCAGTCCTCAAGTGTCTTCTTATCAGTTTTTTAAGTTGCTTTCAAGTGTATATTCATTAATGGCACAAATATGCTCTTATATATATTCTTCACTTTTGATTCAACAATAATATATATAACAATGGTGTTGTCCCAAAACACTTTTTAGACTCAGCTTCAATTTGATCATAGAGGATAGGCTCACTCTTCACAATGCTTCGCAAATTGTTCTTCTTCGTGCTCAAATTTCTCATATGTGTTTCCTTTCGAATAATCATAACCTTTTGTAATATATGAGATCAGTCTTGTAAATAACTATACCTCAACTCTATTTATCGTGATTCACCTCATAAGAATGTCTATATGCTTCTATAATAGTCTTTAGATGCATAATAATACTCTCTTCAAACGTTTCATGGGCTTGTAAACAACAAACACAGTCCTAGACATATATCTCAAGGACTTGAACTAAATGTATAAACACGAAGAGTTGTAAACCCGAGTCTTAAGCACATACGGAGAATAATTGAACAATGATCTAATCCAAAACCAATTTGTAGTCAACATATTCAAGTACTAGTGTACTTACAGTTTCTCAATGAAATCATTCCTTAAGTTAGTATTTGACTCCAATACATCTTAAGAACTTGTTGCATTCCTTCATTCTTGTACTATGATCTTCACATCTGCTTCTTCCTTGCTTCCCTACAATTCCTTTTCAAAATAAATGGACCCTGGTGCTTCATCTTCTTAAGATAGTAGGTTGAGAGTTTGGAACATGATTTGGAAGAACATCATCATTATTCTCACTTGATTGTACAGTTATAGCAGATACATCCACTTGATGGACCATTTATGCTTCCTGAAGATCTACTTGATTTTTAGTGATGGTAGCATGTACATTCTCTTATCCACTTGTTTTGCCTTTCTTGTTATGTACGTCTGTATTTCTTCTCCATAGGTTTGTGAGTCTTGTCTTAGGAGGCCTTCTCATGCCACAATTTTGTGCAATGTGTCGATACTTGTTGCAATTCCAACATCTTATGGCATTCTTGGTATATCCATAACTTCTTCTAGTGTACAATTTGCAATTCAAAGCTTTGTGCCCATAACCATCACAAGAAAACAATAACCATTAAATGGTGGTTCATACTTGGTCTCATGACTCCATCCTAATTGTGCATGACTTCTAAAGTTGCTTTGTGATGAAGAATATGTCCTTCTCAACATTTCTTCATTTGTGGGTTCACAGTTTTGACTTTCTTCATTCTCTGTGTGTGAAGAAAATGGACATACTTCAATTTTTGTTTGTGAAGATTGGGTAATCTCGCTAATGTCAAAGCCAATACCTAATTTTTCAAAAGTTGATATTTGCCTCTTGAGAAGTTCATCCAATGCTCAGTGTGCTCTTATTGTTCTTTTCATTTAGCTCTTGTTTCTTGACGATTCTTTCAACTTCTTCCTTGAGATTAACATTTTAAGTTTCTAACTCATGAATTTATTCTTCCTTTGTTATTAGTTGTCCCTTCAATTCTTCAATTGATTTACTTTCTTCATCACAATTATTCTTTAACTATTTTTCCAAGCCATCCTTTTCTTTCTTAACCTCTTGTAGCTTATCAATTAGATTTTAATTTTGTTCCCTTAGTTTCGTAGGTGCTTCTTCTTTATTGTTAATCTTACTTGCTTGATCACTGCCAGGACTCTCCTTCTCTTGACTGGCTTATTCTCCTTCCTTTAATTTCTTATTCAAACGTTCAATCTACTTATCTTGATTCTTGACAATGTTTCTTAGATATTTGACTTCTTGAAGAGCCATCTCTAACTTAGCTCTCAAGCCAGGAATTGTTTCTTTTTCTTTATCACTTTCTTCTATTGAGTTCTCCTTGTTTTTTGAATAATTGTTGTCTTCCAAACGATTTCATCTCTTACTTCATTTGTACTTTCATCATTATTTGAAGATCCCTCTCTTGTCTCAATGTAGAAACTCTTCCTCTTGAATTAGTCTTCCTTGTTGTAACTTTTCTTCTCTTGTCTTGGCTTGTGCTCAAACTTGTTGTCTTCCATGAGAGAACACTTAACTACAAAATGACCAATCTTTCCACGTTTAAATCATTTCAAAGGTAGTCAGACTTTGTACGTAGAGAATCCTTCCTTAATAGCCATGTGTGTGTTCTTAGGATCTCCTTCAAGTTGCTTATACTTGTATGAAGGACCCACTCTGATACCAATTGTTGAACACACTAGGGACACTGAGAGGGAGGGTGTCACGTGCCCATACCCCATTATCATGCGGAATTAAAAATTTCATCGAGAACTTTTACTGTTCATCGAAACACAGGGCATGGTCGCGAACCACTTCTCGACATTTCCTAAACTGTCATGCTCCCTCCCCTCTTCCATTGATCAGCGCGACGATCTGCAGAGAAGGATCTCAAAGGAGATCGGACGGCGGAGAGAAAACACGACGGAAATCAATGATCCCAAACGGCCTCGCAGACTGGAACCAAATCGACGGTTCAGAATCCACCCGCAAAAATCAACAAGGCGAATAGCCCGAGTTGCGAGGTCAAAAGTTACGAAAATGGAAATCTCGCTTCCCGAAACCCACATCCCGCATCGGGAATAGATCAATGGCGGACAATCATCCCGTGAAGATCGACGATGTGGAACCCTGAACTTGCGGGGTTGGGAATTGTGGAAATCGCAACACCGCGATCCCGCATCCCGCAAGTTGCAGAAAGGAAGTTGTGGAAGGGAAAATTGCGGAAACCACAATCTGCGAACCGTCATTCCGCATCCCGCAGACTGCGTAAATGGATATTTCTAGCAAGAAACCCAACTTTTTCACTGAAGTCTTGGATCGATCTGAGCATTCAGGCCATTACCGATATGGCCAATCTACCCTACAACTTAGTTTGAAATGCATTGATGGAAATCATACATAGATGCCTATAATTGCAGTTATTTAAAGGAACAATGCATCAATTCAACACAACAACATGTTCATCACATTCCATCAAGCAATTTACAATACAAGAATACAACTACAGAGAATAACATAGACAAGAACACTTATCTTGAATAGAACTTGTCATGCAACCAGCTATGTCGTTGCAACGTTCCACTCAACCATAGGCCAGTGTGCTCTTTAATCTCTTAGCAACATTGCCACCCTCGAGTTGGGCATGATCTTCCTCAAGGAATAAGGAACACTAACAGGCTTCACCCATAGACAAGGATACAATTAAAATTCAGTGAAGCCAACACAGTTGGGTTTATTAGACTTACATAGGCAGTGGTTTACACTTAGCCAAATTCACATGAGACACAACCAAGCCAACATATGGGTTTATCAGGCTACCAACCAAGCCATCCTTCCAGTTGGGTTTATCAGGCTGTCAAGGAGGTGGAAAGACTGATTGCTAAGCTAGTGAGCTCAACCCCAGAGCTATGAACACCCATAGCAAAACTAGCCTAATTTCTAAACAATGACACACCCAACACAAAGAAGCATTCCCTTCTCTGCTACACAGTCCCTCAGGCCATGCCTTCCCTTCCAGTGCTACTCAGGGCATGCAAAGAAGAAAACTAGCCTTCTAGATTGGTCTGTGAGGTTCTTTCACACACCAGTTTTATCAAGCAAGTCAAGACTCTATTTCCATTCCTTCAATCAATTCAAATGCCAAACATGGATGCACACACAGGGATCTCCGTCCTGGGATTTATCAAAACGTAGCAGATACCAGGGATTACATACCCATACAGAAATTTACAAATTTATGAACATTGTCGGTGCCAGATTGATTGCTGCAAAAATGCCAAAATGAAAACGTTGTCGATCTTTCAAAACAAAGGCAGAAAATTGGATTCAGGGCATTCTTGTTCAGGAAAACAACTAACACACTGGAGAAAACGTGAACAGAACAAGTCCACACAGGAAAAACCAAAACGTGAAAGGGAACAGATTGCCGGACAGGAGAAAAAATCGTGATGGTTCAGACTCAGAGTAGTTTTTGCTTGTTGGCTGTTGCGTGAATGCACAATTGGTTTTCCAAAAACGTTTTGTTCATTCCAATTCGTGAGGGAAGTTGAAATGTTGCCGCATGAGGGAAAGGTGGTTGTTTTTGGGGTTTTCTTGCCCAAGAAATTCAAAAAAGTTTGTCTCAAAGTGGGGCTCTACCCAATTCGAATTTCTCCACTCTTCCAATCCGCACTCCCTCATCCTTAGGAAAAATCATGCCTCGATCTCTTTAGTTGCGTTGACATAGCCGGCTGTGGGTTCTAATTAAAAATTGCAATTTTAACATAATGTTCAGCTAGCATAAAGAAAAATACCATCGGTCACACCTTAATTGCCGAAACATAAATACTAAATCGATCGTGGGTCTTTTTCCTAGCTCCACACCATGATTATTTACATCAATTATTTAAATGCAACGGGTCAAAACTGGGGTGTTACAAAGGGGGAGTGTTCAATCAATGTTCTATGTTTTCCCTACTTTTTCTCAATCAACACTTCTTCAAACACATTAATATATATTCATTATTAATTGTATGTAGATCAACATTAATAAGATCTCATCAACAAGTTCACAAATAGTACATAAAATGTATATTCATAGACTCAATAGAGTAGATTACATCCACTTGGTGGTCATCCTCTGTCTTCTGGTTGATCTTTGTCAGTGGTAACACACTTGGTTATCTTCTATCCATTGTCAGTGATAAACATCGATTATCTTCTGCTCTCAAACAATGGTTGCCCACTGTTATTTCTCTACCCACTAACATTGGTCGCCCACTGTTATTTCTCTGCCTGCGAACAATAGTTTCCCTACTATTTTATTTTTCCCCCACGAAGAACGATTACCTGCTATATTATTCTCTAGAATTCTTCAAATCAAATTATTTTCTGTTGGTCCAGAATACTGTCACAAAATCCTTCTTCTCAATCTTTAATCATCCCAAACTATTTATTTATGCCCACTAGATCAGTCCTTCTTGTTTCACTGTAGTAATTGACGAAACTCAGACTCTTTGGTAAATTATACATTTGTTTTTTGTAGTTCATAACACTGGCTTCAATTCAATCTTTCAAATCATATTCTCATTTCATTGAATCTAAATTCTTTCCCGATTACTTCAATATCTGTTGAGTATACCAGTTATTACATTTTATTCAAGTCAAGATCTATGCAAACCCTACAAGATTTGTACACTGCAAGAGTCAAGATTTCATACTGTCCTTGGATTTCCATTTCCATGTTAATCTCACACTTCTCCAAAATACGCCCTTGAACTCTATTCTATAATAGATTCTTTGCAAGATAAACTTTTCACCGGACAGATGTGCAGATCACCCTTGATCTGGAATTTTCATCTTCATATTGTGGTCCTATTCTTCATCCACGAGGTCTGCTCCTTTTCTCCTTTTTTCAGTTTGTAATCCTTGCTTTCTTTTTGCTGCTCAGTTCGACCTTTTCTTTCAGTCCATTGTATTTATTCACAAGTTCACTCATAGAGATGCATCTAGATATCGAACATTTATATTGTCCTTAACCAAGAATCAATTTGTTTAAGGTTTGAGTCGGATCATTTGGGGTTTCTTCTTTGGAGGGGGTCGACTAGTACTCACTTGATCGTATTTTCTTCATGGTTAAATGTTGTTGGTAGAAAGAGATTCGACTTATGATTTATGGAGTGAGATCGTATAGCATTTCCTTGGTATTTTTTCATATCGATCATTGTTATATTTCTTAGACATAGTCATTCGAGTTCATGCTAGTTAGGTTACATATGAGTGATATTTATTTGAACTAAATTTTCACTTAAACTCTTGTGGAATTGCTTTAACAAATGACTACATATATGAGTCATTTGTAACAGTCGTGGACCCAAACTCATTGTTCTCATCCTTGATTAGATGGTGAGTCTTTGTAAACATGAGGTATGATGTAACAATATTTTCTTCAGTATTTAGTACTACCTCATCATTCATATCTCTGCACTTGCCTTCCAATAGTTAGTGGTGCTTTCCATTTTCCTAACTAGTACAAAATCTGGTACTCAAAATAATACATGGGTACCATAACTGAACATGACTATTGGGATTAGTACTAAATTTAGTACCTCAACAAGGTTCCTGCCATTATCATTGTCGCAACATTATCATCACTGCTTCTTTGAGATTAATGACATCAGCCGATCCCTAAACTTGTTGACATCGATGACAACTTCTACCAACATGATTCACTATGGTACTAAGATCGCCTATATTTATGTAAGAATTCCCAAATCAAACATAAGGTCCTTTTGGAGTTGCACACTTCTCCTATTTGAGGACATTCAAGGTTCTTGAAAATTTACCACAAGATCAAAGAGGAATTTTTTAGGAAGGTCTTAAAATTGATGTCCAAAATTTTGTGGCAGAATGTTTGGTTTGACAAAAAAATAAGGAAGAAGCAGTCAAGACACCATATTTTCTACAATAATTATCCATACCAAGTTGGTGTTGAGAAGAGGTCTCGATGGATTTTATCATAGGTCTACCAAAGTTTGAAGGAAATAGTGTCATCATGGTAATGATGGAACGAATCACAAAGTATGCTCATTTCTTATCTCCTTCTCAGTATTTAAAAGGAAGTGCATTAGCCTCAACATTGATGGAAATAGTTTAGGAGTTACATGGCATCCCTAATATTATTGTAAATTGATAGAGATCCAATTTTCACTAGTAATTTTTGGAAGGAAACATTTTATTGTTTGGGAACTCAATCAGCTCACGGATCCTCTTACCATACTCAATCTAATGGGTATACTGAAAGCGTGAATAAATGTTTATAAGGGCATCTTCGTTGTTTTTCATCGGATAACAAACATAATGGGTCGAGTGGTTTCCCTTTGAAGAATGTTGGTAAAACATATCCTTCATTATTTCATAAAAAATGTCACCATTTATGACACTTTACAACTATTGTTCCTCCAACCATCATAT